>CAUYON010101308.1:0-11963 GCA_963573935.1 Arctocebus calabarensis | reverse complement strand
GTGGTGTCATCTTAGCTCACTGAAACCTCAAACTCCCAGGCTCCAGTGATCCTCTTGCCTCCTCCTCCAAAGTAGCTGGAGTTACAGAAATAAAACCACACCTGGCTAGTTTTTCTTTTCATTCTTTTTTTTTTTGTAGAGTTTGGGTCTTATCCTTGCTCAGGCTGGTCTTAAACTCTTAGCCTCGGCTCAGCGCCTTTGGCTCAACCTGCTAAGGCACCAGCCACGTACACCTGAGCTGGCAGGTTCAAATCCAGCCCAGGCCCGCCAAACAACAATGACAGCTGCAACCAAAAATGGCCAGGCATTGTGGCGGGCACCTGTGGTCCCAGCTACTTGGGAGGCGGAGGCAGGAGACTTGCTTGAGCCCAGGAATTGAAGGTTGCTGTGAGCTGTGATGCCACAGCAACTCTATCCAGGGTGACAGCTTGAGGCTCTGCCTCAAAAAAAACCAAAACGAAACAAACAAACAAACTCTTAGCCTCAAGAGATCCTCCCACCTCAGCCTCCCAGAGTGCTAGGATTACAGGCTTGAGCTACTGTGTCCAACCTGGACCTTCCTCTTTCTTACCCAATAATGGACCTTGAACTTAAGGTTCATGCCCAGGCAGACTTTCCAGCATGTCGGCAATCACTTTGGGCTCAGAACTCAGGGACTGCCAAGAACTGAAGAGAAAACCTGCCCCAAGCTGGGAGAGTATGGGGTCCCGAGTATGCAGGGAACTCACCTGTGCTCATCAGTGTACAAAGGTTGCTCATGTTGAATGGCCCCCAACCATTGTGGTTAGAGTTATCCCATTTTAATAGAAGAGGAAACTGAAGCCCAGGAGGATTGAGCGATTTGTTCATGATGTTTATCCAAGTCTCCAGAGACTGTATGATAATAATAACAATTATTATTACAAATATTTTCCAAACTCTGATTCTGCCAAGAGCTTTCCTCTTATTACTTCATTTACTACTTTCGACAGTTCTAAGAAGTAGTGATCCCTATTTTACAGATAGAGAAACTAAGGCTCAGAGAAGTAGCCTCCTTGCCTTTTCTTTGCTGCAACAATGGGGGCCTGTTCGCTGTCTATGGCATACGTATGTCTATGTATCTTGCTCAGTAAGCCTATATCTTGCTCTTACCCTCTAAATCTCTCTCTCTCTCTCTTTTTCTTTCTTTGAGACAGAATCTCACTACGTTACCCTCCATAGAGGGCATCACAGCTCACAACAACCTCAGACTCTTGCCTCAAGCGATTCTCTTGCCTCAGCCTCCTAAGTAGTTGGGAATAAAGAACTCTGCCACAATGCCTGGCTATTTTTTTTTTTTTTTAATAGGCAAGGGTCTTGCTCTAGCTCAGGCTGGTCTCAACTCGTGAGTTCAGGTGATCTGCCCACCTAGGCCTGCCAGAGTGCTAGGATTACAGGGTGAGCCACGGTGCCCAGCCCCTCCCTCCCTCCTTCCTTCATTCCTTCCTTCCTTTTCTTTTTAGACTAAGTCTCACTCTGATGCCCTGAGTAGAGTGCTGTTATGTTATCACCATAGCTCACAGCAACTTCAATCTCTTGGGCTCACATGATCCTTTTACCTCCGCCTACTCAGTAGCTAGGACTATAGACATCCACCATGTTGCCCGAATAGTCTTTCTGTTAGTAGAGACAGGATTTTTGATCTTGCTCAGGCTGGTCTTGAACTCCTCAGCTCAAGCAATCCAGCTGCCTTAGCCTCCTAGTGTGGATTATAGATGTGAGCTACTGCACCTGGCCTACCTTTCTATTTCTTAATAAACTTTGCTTCATACTTGCCTCGCTTTGGGTGTCTGGTCATTTTTTAACAAAGAGCACTCCAAGAACCAAAGATCCATGCAGATGTCTGGAACTCTTGACACTTTAGGAGACAGGCAGCTGCCTTGAAATCCAAAATTTTAGATTTCCAAGAAGCAGCTAGTACCCTCAAAGTTGTGTGTTGTTAATAAACCTTCCTTTTCTTGGAAAAAAAAGAGAGAGAGAGAGAGAGAAGCAAGTCACCTGCACAAACTCTATAGTCAGTCACATCCACTAATCAGAATGTCAAAGCCAGATTTGAACTCAAGTCTGCCTGGTTCTAAAGCTTCAGGCCTCGGAGGTAAGACAGGGCTACCTCCACATAAGTGGAGGAGTCATCCTGTTTCCCAAAGTGGGACCTGGGCTGGCCTCACCCACCTGTTCATGTTGCTGTTTCAGGTCTGGCACACACAGCATAGCCCTGCAGGCAGCAGGCCCTGGAAAATCAAGCAAGGAGGGCAGGATGCAGGATCCTTTTTGCATAGTGGCAGCCCCGCTTTGGGCTGATGTGGCCCTCTGACAGCCTGATAAATGAACTCCACACATGCACATGTGGCTTCATTCATTTGCTCATTCATTCATTCATCCTTCAAACATCAACCAAGTGGCCCTCCTATTTCTTTTCTTCTTTTTTTTTTTTAAAGACAGAGCCTCAAGCTGTCACCCTGGGTAGAGTGCTGTGGCATCACAGCTCACAGCAGCCTCCAATTCCTGGGCTTAAGCGAGTCTCCTGCCTCAGCCTCTGATGGAGCTGGGACAACAAGTGCCTGCCACAACGCCCGGCTATTTTTTGGTTGTAGTTGTCATTATTGTTTGGCAGGCCCAGGCTGGATTCGAACCTGCCAGCTCTGGTGTATGTGGCTGGCACCTTAGCCTCTTGAGATACAGGTGCTGAGCTGGCTCTCCTATTTCTACATACAGACATCCACTTCTTTTGTCAATCTCCCTAACCAGGCCAGCTACATAACTGGCAGCGTCCTGTGCAAAATCAAAAGGCAGAAGCCCTTGTTTAAAAATTATTTATTCATGTTTTTGATTAAAAATTATTAAGAATTTCGGGACAGCAACCACAGAGCATTTAGCCAAGTGCAGGGCCCTATATGGCTGCAGAAACAGTATGCCTATCTCCAGCTCTTCTTGCTCCTCCCTCTGGTTTCTCCCCTGCAGCCTTGCCTTCCTTGCACAACCTACTCATGAACAATAAGCCAAGGGCTTCTGCAAAGACTATGGTTTCCATCAGGAACTGTTTTCCCAACCTTCCCTCATAACTGGGTCCTTCTCATCATTCAGATCTCTGCTCTAATGTCACCTCTCCAGGCCCTCAAGCTAAAGCAGCCACCCAGATAGCACTCCATCATATCTGCTATTTATTCCTTTGTAGTGTACCTGTTAGTTTACTGTTAATTGTGCATCGTCCCTGCTAGAATGTCAACTTGGGAGGACAGGGCCAGTGTCTGTCCTGTTCGGCATTGAATCCTCTGCACCCAGTCCGGTGCTTGGCACACAGGGTGTGTTCAACTATTTATAAAGCAGTGAATAAATGAACAAATGAATGAATGGATGCAGACACCCTAACACATACCTTCTGCCACCCTCACATCTCTTCCCACTCTTCATCTGTAACCCAGACAAGCACAGTGTGTTCCCCAAGTGTTCTGGTGCCAGAGACATCCCAATACCCCAATACTGACAGCTGTTGAAACCAAGAGAGGCAGGCAGATCCCAGGCCTTGAAACAAGGGAAGATGAAGTGTCAAGCCTAGAGAAAAAGAGAAATGGAAAGAGAGAGGAGAAAAAGAAGGGAATAAAAGGAGCCCACAGGAAGGAAAGAAGAGGTAGACAAAGAGGAGAGAACTTGCTGAGCATGGTGATAATCCCATTTCTTCTCTTTATTAGTGAAACTAATAATTACAATTAATGCCTGGCCCCTCCCTGGCCCTTTCATCCAGGTTGGTGGGGAGGTTTTGAAGATGAAAGGGGGAGGGGACTCTCAGATGCGGGTTCCAGGAATCCCCAACCACTAATTAAGACTGGCGGCCCACTCTCATCCCCCCTATCCCTGGGGGTACCTTGCCACCTGACTCAAAGACTGTCCAGGTGGGAACACAGCAGGTTGCTGCTCCCCAGGCTAGGCCCTCCTCCCGGGGAGATGCAAGGAGCTACAGTTGGTGGGGTGGAGCTGTCACACCAGATAGTCATTGACTTAGACATCAGGAAAGTGCCAGAAAGAGGAACCTCATACCAGGTGGCTGAAACTCAGAAGCCCTGTCACCAGTTGAAATTACAGCCCAATCCTCCAGGCTACCCCCACCCCTATTCCACCCCAGGGCCCTGCCAGATGGTGGGGTGGGGGAAGGGTGCAACTGGGAAAGGAGGATCTAATCAGAAAAAGAGACAGAGTTACCAGGTCCAACTCCTCCATATGGGCCCAGGAGCACCTGAGTCCTGGTCTCTGGCATCCTCAGGGGCATTTTGTTCCACCTTCTCTCAAAGAGGCCTCCTCTCTCTAAGCCACTATGACACCCTGAGCTAGCCTCTCCCACACACCACAGTGATGGGGCCTTTGCTGCCTACTGTTGTGGAACTGCCGGACTCTGAGCCATTTGAAGCGATTTCATCTGATTCTTTGACATTAAATACAACCTACAGGCTCCTAAAGTTACATCAGCAGCCCTGATCTTCCCAATGAGCTCCAATTGCCTGCTCTATTAGTATATCACACAGATGGCTCCCCAAATAGCAGGGCCTGAGCTTAATTCCCACCCTCTACCCAAGCCATGACCTTCCCCAGGCTTCCCTGCCTTGGTCCACCCATTGTTCAAGCTTAGAACCTGGGACCATCCCCACCCCTACATGCAATTCATCTGAAAATGCTACAGATTCTACTTCCAAGGAATCTCTTGGATCTGGATGTTTTTGTCCATCTTCACAGCTTTCACACTAGCTGTTCCCCTGCTCTGAGCCCAGCCCCACTTCCTTGCAGTTTCTCAGACTTTTCCCTATGGCAGTTTTTACACTAGCTGTTCCCTCTGTCCCAGTTGGGTGTCTCCAGCTTGCCTGGTGCTGCACCTTCTCACCTTTCACATCTCAGCTTCCATATCTCTTCCTCAGGGTCCTGGGCCTACCTGCCCTGACCCCCCCATCCCCATGAGAGTGAGCCTTCTTGGGTTTGCCTGTTTTCATGACAGCACTTACCACAATCTATAATGTTCACTTGTATAACATCTGGAACATTTGGCTGTCTCCTTCCTTAAATTGCCCCTTCCATGGGGAAAGAGTCCCATGTCTATGTTATCCATTGAAATATTACTCACCAGGGCCTGGCACATAGTAGGTACTCAATAAATGTACTGAATGAATGACTCAGGATCTGAATCCCAGCACTGCCAACCCACCGAGTCCTGTTCTTCCCTTTGGGGGAACTCAGAGCAGTCCTCTGCAAGCCCTCCAGTAGCATGTCAAAGTGCACGGAGGCCTGGATATGATCTTTGCGCACTTAGTCCTCTCTGAACCAGGAGGTGACCTTGGGCATGACCATGACCTTCTCCTGCTTGAGCTTCCCATTCTGTAAAATGAGGATAATAATCTGAGCTCTGGGAAGAGTGTGATGAGACAAAGAGGGAGAGTGTGTACCTCAAGGCCCTCCTCACATCACAACCCTACCCAAGGTGGGATGCCCAGCAGAAGCACAGACACATACACACACACACACACAAAGGAAAAAAAACTTCTTGGGACTCAGAAACTAAAGCACCTCGGCATCTACCCCCACCCTGACCCTCGGGGCAGCACAGAGATCAGACTCCATCTAGTGGGCGCAGTGGGCACAGCTGTAAGAGTGGGATTCTCAGCCCCTGTGTTGCCCTCATCTTGGGACTCCCGCCCTTCCTTCCTGGACATAGCTTTGGATAAGACGGAGGAGCGGTGGCACCTGTGGCTCAAGGAGTAGAGAGCCAGCCCCATATACGGGAGGTGGCGGGTTCAAACCCAGCCCGGCCAAAAACTGCAAAAAAAAAAAAAAGACGGAGGACCACCCTGAGGCCCACCCCCCAATCTTCCATCTCACCTCCCTCCTCTCCCTCCCCTCAGCCACGGGGAACTTCTCCCAAATCTCTGAGGGACGCAAGTTTGCAAGTTTCCTTCGCACCCAAGGTCACCCAAGACCTTCCCACAGGCTGTCATGTTAGCTTGGGAATTCTCCCCCACCCTGTTCTCCCTATCCCGCTGGCCCCTACTCCCACTCTGAGCCTGTGTTTAAATGGCACCTCCCCAGAGAGGCCCCTGACCAAGCTGGAGCTGCCTCTGTGCCCCTGTTCCTTATCCCAGCCTACACTCCTTCTGTCCCCCTCTTCCCCAGTTAGTCAGAGCTATTTGGCAGCAGGCTCTGACATGTTCATGTCTGTGTGGTCAGTGCTAGGAGAGTCCTGAGGAGATGTCCTCAGACTGCAGGGGAATCCTGTGAGCTTGGAAACAAGTGAACCCCAGGCAGTGCAGGACGGAAACTGGAAGTCTTTAGAAAGGGCACAGGGCCATGCTTCAGGGGAGCTATCTCTAGACCCTTTGTAGCCCCTGTTCCCTAGGGTTTGCACTGGCTTAACCCCCACCATACACACAGCAGGTGCTCCTACCTTGTTTCCTGCACTTGGACACACAGACCAGAACTCAAGTGGCTCTTGGGGCTCAGACCAATGACTTCACAACAGCTTCCCAGGGGAAACTTTCCAGAAGGTCCTATGTCCAAGCCTCAGGGCCAACTAGGCCGCATTTGGTGTCTGACTCCTGGCTGTGTGTCTTGGGTAGCAAATGCACCCTCTCTGAGACATAGCTTCTTCTCCTCGGCCTTCCCTCTCTACCATTTGCGTAACTGTTCTCCCAAGGGAGAGAGGATAGAGCTCATAGACAAAATAAAGTATGGACTGTTGCTGAGAATGTCAAGCAGGGGCCTTCCAGGCTAAGTCAGGAAAGGGCTGGGTTCCACTTTCCCCAGGCCAATTCCCTGCCTATCCTTCACCCAATCAACACATATTTAGAAAATGCCTGAACCTGAGGTGACAACTATTGGGGCTCTGAAGTCAGAGTGCTTAGACTCCAATCCTGGAACCCCACTTGTGGCTGTTGACCTTTTACCTGTTTCCTCAGTTGTAAAATGGGGAGAAAAAAAATTTGCTGCCTCAGCACAGGCACAGGTCTCACGCTTGTAGTCCTAACACTCTGGGAGACTGAGGTAGGAGGATTGCTTAAGGTCAGGAGATTGAGACCAGCCTGAGCATAGCCAGACCCCATCTCTACTAAAAATGGAAACAAGTATCTGGGCATGGTGGTGCACTTGGGTACCTGTGGTTCAGCTACTGGGGAGGCTAAGGCAGGAGGATTGCGTGAGCCCAGGAATTGGAGGTTTTAGTGAGCTAAGATGACACCACTGCACTTTAGCTGGGGCAACAGAATTAGACCCTGTCTCAAAATGAAAAAAGAAAAAAGAACCTCTTGATCCCACTTCCCCGTTCTCCATCTGTCTCCATCTGTTCTCTGTCCCTTGGCACACTTTTGCAGCAAAACTCAAGTGCTATCACCTCCCTCTTTCTTTTCCTTTCTTTCTTTTTCTTTTTTCTTTTTCTTTCTTCTTTTTTTTTTTAAACAGAGTCTCACTTTGTTGCCCTCAGTTAGAGTGCCATGGCATCATAGCTCAGAGCAACCTCAAGCTTTTGGCCTTAAGTGATCTGCTTGCCTCAGCCTCCGAGTAGCTGAGACTACAGGCGCCTGCCACGACTGGCTATTTTTAGAAGTGGGTTCTTACTCTTGCTCAGGCTGGTCTTGAACTCCTGAGCTCCATCTGCCTAGGCTAGGATTATACACACATGAGCCACCATACTTGGCCTTTCTTTTCTTTTCTGTCTTTTTTTTGCAGTTTTTGGCCAGAACCAGGTTTGAACCCGCCACCTCCTGTATATGGGGCCGGCACCCTACTCCTTCGAGCCACAGGCACCCTCCTTTTTTTTTTTTTTTTTTAAGACAGAGCCTCACTCTATCACCCTCAGTAGAGTGCCATAGCATCATCATAGCTCACGGCAACCTCAAACTCTTGGGCCCAAACAATTTTCTTGCTTCAGTCTCCTGAGTAGCTGGGACTACAGGCGTTTGCCCCACAATGCCTGGCTAGTTTTTCTCTTTTTAGTAGAGATGGAGTCTTGCTTTTGCTCAGGCCAGATCTCCCTCTTACATATACTCTCCTCAAGCTTTTGCACCAACCTCCGCCCCACATGCACTAAAGCTGCCCTTATCAAAGTCCCCGGTGTTGTCATATCTGGGAGTTGTTCTCAGCCCCCTTGCATGGCCTCTCAGTGCACTGGGATAGCTGGCACACCCCTCTCCTTAATTCGGTTTCTCTGTTTGACTTTTCGGGTATGTCCTCTCCTGGATTCCCTCCCATTTCACTGTTCACTGCTTCCTTTTCCTTGGTTCTCTGCACTTATCCCCATGCTGTTGAAGCTTAGTCCTTAGATCTCTTCTTTGTCTACACTTGGTTCCTTGGTTGTCATAGTCTCATGATTTTTTTTAATTTCTACTTTTTCGGAGACAGGGTCTCATTCTGTTGTCCAGGCTGGCTTGCAGCGGCAAATTCATAGCTCACCGCAGCCTCTGACTCCTGGGCTCTGGTGATCCTATTGCCTCAGCTTCCAGAGTAGCTAGGACTACAGCTGTGCACCACGGAATCAAGCTACTTTTTAGATTTTTTTTTTTTTTTTTTGCTAAGGACAGCGGTCTTGCTGTTTGCCTAGGCTGGTCTTGAACTTCTGGCCTCAAGCTACGCTCTTGCCTTGCCTCCCAAAGTGCTGGGATTATATACATGAGCCTCTGTCATAGCCCACCTATATGCTGGGGACCCCCAAATTTGCACCTCCAGTGCAGATCCACTCCTCAGTTCCAGATGCATCTGCCCACAACCTCCTTGACATATCTCCACCTGAGGTGGGAAAGTGCTTGGAGAGTTAAAGAAATTAAAAAGTGGCCAGTATGGGGCGGCACCTGTGCCTCAAAGGAGTAGAACCCTGGCCCCATATGCCAGAGGTGGCAGGTTCAAACCCAGCCCAGGCCAAAACTGCAAAAAAAAAAAAAAACCAGTGGCCAGTATGCCTTGGCACCTGTAGCTCAGCAGCGAGGGCACCAGCCACATATACCAGAGCTGGTGGGTTTGAACCCGGCACTGGCCTGCTAAACAACAAAGACTACTACAACCAAAAAATAGCCAGGCGTTGTGGTGGGCACCTATACTCTCAGCTACTTGGGAGGCTGATGTAAGAGAATCACTTAAGCCCAAGAGTTGGAGGTTGCTGTGAGTTGTGACACCACAGCACTCTACTCAGATTGACATAGTAAAACTCTGTCTCAAAAAAAAAAAAAAAAGTGGCCTGTATGGCTGGAGTATTGTGAGGGCAGCGGAGTGGAAGATGGGGCTGGAGGGGTGGCAGAGTCACTTTCTATAGGATACGACTGTCTTGTCTCCCGGCTGTCTTGTCTGTGTTCCCTACACCACCGCAGCCTGTGCACTGTCAACACTGTGAGGACAGTGTTGGATGTGTGACAAAGGTCTCAGATTCAGGCCTAGGACTGGCCATATGAGCTTCCCCTAAAAGCCTTCCCTACCCTGGCTGAGGGCAGCTCTGTTCTTCCAGTTTCTCCCCCGTAAATGCTGCACTCATCTTTGACAATAATCTTTCTCCATGCTCCATGTCTCAACTATCAGGAAATATTGTTGGATCCATTTTCAAAATATACCAAACATTAGCCACTTATCTCTAGCTCCACCAACTATAGTGGTCTCAGCTACCACTATAAACCCTTGGGTTACTGTAAAAGCCTCTTAACTGTGATCCCTGCTTCTACTTTTGCTCCCCCTCTGCTTGTTCCCAGCAGAGCATTCATAGGGGACCTATTAAAACAGCAGCCAGAGTCTGTCACTCCTCTGCTTAAGACACTCCAATGGCTCCACTCAAAGTAAAAACCAAAGTTCTCACAATGGACCATCTGGCCTATATGACATATATGTTCTCCCTCTGCCCCACCATTACCTCTCATCATTGCATCCCCACATCACCCACCCTCTCCCCCCTGCTCACTCCACTTCAGCCACACTGGTCTTTTGGCTGTTCCTAAAATATGCCAGTCCTGCTTCCACCTTTGAGCCTTTGCACGTGCTGGGCCTCCGCCTATACTCATCTTCCCTTAGATATCAGCAAGGCTGGAGCCTTTGGCTCTCTCATACCTCAGCTCACATGGCTCTCGGCAAGACTATTGGATTTCACCACCTGCTCCACCCCTTTCCTCAGACCCCTAATGCCCTTCACCCTGCTAGATCTTTTCTTATTTCTGCAGGACTGATGACCTCCTAACATAATAGAAAATTCAATTAGCCTTTGGGTCTGCCATTCCTTCCTGAATGTAAACATTTAGAGAGTAGGGATCATTGTTTTCCGTCACTGACATAGCTCAAGTATTTAGGACAATGCCAGACACATTCTAGATGCTCAAGAAGTATTTGCTGAGTAAATGAGCAAGCTAGGAGAGGTGACGGTAAACATACTACTTGTCCTCACAGTGTTGACAGTGGGCCTGTGGTGGAGTGGGGAACACAGACAAGGCAGCAGGAAGGTCAGACCCTACAGAAAGTGACTCTGGCACCCTTCCAGCCCAGCTTCCACTCCCCGTTCCCTCACAATGCCCCAGCCATACTGGCCACTTTTTAATTTCTGTTTTTTTTTCTTTGTAGAAACAGAGTCTCACTCTATCGCCCTCGGTAGAGTGCCGTGGTGTCACACAACTCACAGCAACCTCCAGCTCCTGGGTTTATGCGATTCTCTTGCCTCAGCCTCCCGAGTAGCTGGGACTACAGGTGCCCGTCTCAACACCCGGCTATTTTTCTGTTTTGCAGTTCGTCCGAGGCCGGGTTTGAACCTGCCACCTTCAGTATATGGGCTGGTGCCCTACTCGATGAGCCACAGGTGCCATCCCACTTTTTTTTTTTTTTTGAGACAGAGCCTCAAACTGTCACCCTGGATAGTGTGCTGTGGCATCACAACTCACAGCAACCTCCAATTTCTGGACTCAAGAGAGTCTCCTGCCTCTGCCTCCCAAGTAGCTGGGACTACAGGCGCCCGCCACAACACCCGACCATTTTTGGGGTGCAGCCACCATTGTTGTTTGGCGGGCCAGGGCTGGATTCGAACCCGCCAGCTCAGGTGTATGTGGCTGGTGCCTTAGCCCGTTGAGCCACAGGCACTGAGCCAACCACCCCACTTTTTAATTTCTTGAACTCTCTAAGTACTTTCCCACTTTTTCTGCCTTCCTTTAGTAATTCCTTTCAACTGTCAGGTTAAACGCCATTATTATTGTATGCCAGTGCCTGGCACAGAGTAGGGGCTTAACAAAGATATTTGTTTTCAAAATACATTTTCTTTTTTTTTTGCAGTGTTTGGCCAGGGCTGGGTTTGAAACCACCACCTCTGGCATATAGGGTCAGCGCCCTACTCCTTTGAGCCACAGGTGCTGCCCTACATTTTCTTTTTTTTTGAGACAGAGTCTTCCTATGTCACCCTCGGTACAGGTGAGCTGTGGTGTCACAGCTCACAGCAACCTCCAACTCTTGGGCTTAAGCAATTCTCTTGCCTCAGCCTCCTGAGTAGCTGGGACTACAGGAGCCCGCCACAATGCCCGGGTCAATACATATTTTTAAAAATACTATTATTATCCCATTTTATAGAATAGAACACTGAAAGCTCAGAGGGTTACAATTTTTTCCCAAGGACCCACAGCTAATAATATTTATAGAAATAATAACCATGTTGATGAAATACTCATAATGAAGTTTGAGCCAGGCTCATTGGCTCCCACCTGTAATCCTAGCATTCTGGGAGGCTGAGGGGGGAGGATAGCTTGAGTGCAGGACCAACCTGAAGATATATTTAGTTTCTCAGTCTAGCAAAAGCAAAATTAATATGAACTTCTTGGAGCGCAGTGTAGCAACATATGCCAAAATTTTAAATATATATTCTTTTTGACTTCTAGCAATTTGCCCTGAGGAAAGATTAGCACAAATTTGTTCTTGATGGTTTTGTTTATATTTGCAAATTCTGGAAACAACGTAAGTGTTAGGCTGGG
>CAUYON010101305.1:0-15205 GCA_963573935.1 Arctocebus calabarensis | reverse complement strand
TTACAGATATCCTTCATGGCATTTCCTTGATCACTATATAAAGACATTAATACTCTACCTTTAATAAGTTTTGCCAGTACCCTGCTAAGATGCACCGTAGGTGTGTTCCCACTAATTGCCCTCCCTCTACCCATCCTCCCTGTAGCCTTTATATATACCAACAATAGCCAAACCGAAAAAATAGTCAAGGACTCTATTCCTTTCACAGTAGTGCCAAAGAAGATGAAATATTTGGGAGTTTACCTAACAAAGGATGTGAAAGATCTCTATAAAGAGAACTATGAAACTCTAAAAAAAGAAATAGCTGAAAATGTTAACAAATGGAAAAATATACCATGCTCATGGCTGGGAAGAATCAATATTGTTAAAATGGCTATACTACCCAAAGCAATATATAATTTTAATGCAATTCCTATCAAAGCTCCATTGTCATATTTTAAAGATCTTGAAAAAATAATATTTCATTTTATATGGAATCAGAAAAAACCTCGAATAGCCAAGACAGTACTCAGAAATAAGAACAAAGCAGGAGGAATCACGCTACCAGACCTGAGACTGTACTATAAATCAATAGTGATCAAAACAGCATGGTACTGGCACAAAACCAGAGAGGTAGACGTTTGGAACAGAATGGAGAACCAAGAGATAAATCTAGCTACTTATTGTTACTTAATCTTTGACAAGCCAATTAAAAACATTCAGTGAGGAAAAGACTCCCTATTTAATAAATGGTGCTGGGTGAACTGGCTGGCGACCTATAGAATACTAAAACTGGACCCACACCTCTCACCATTAACTAAGGTAGACTCTCACTGGATTAAAGATTTGAACTTAAGACATGAAACTATCAAAATATTAGAAGAAAGTGCAGGGGAAACTCTTGAAGGAATTGACTTGGGTGAATATTTTATGAGGAGGACTCCCCAGGCAATTGAAGCAGTATCAGAAATACACTACTGGGACCTGATCAAACTAAAAAGCTTTTCTGTACAGCCCTGGTAATCCATTTGAGACCCCTTCCATTGTGTTGGAAGCTTTTCTATCCTCTAATAAACTATGGCTCTATTGCTTCTGTTTTGGTCCATGAATTCTTTCTTAGATTCTGAGAACAAGAATGTGGCAAAAGAAAGAAAAATTCTGTATCAGAAGTACAAGGAGTGTACAGTGCACCTTCTGGGTTTAATAGTCCTGTTGTAACAATCTGCAAACACATTCAAATGCAGAGCAATTATGGGACTATTAAATACAAAGAGCGTTCAGCTAATAAATAAAAATAAGAACAATGCATAGATGAAATATGACCTTTGTTTTGCTAGTGTCCATTGCCTCTGGTGTCCATTTCCTTGTGAAATATGCTATTGAAAATGAAAAAATTTCCTAATAGTTTTTTTTCCTCCATTCAACACAAAATTTGAAGTATGGCCTCTAATTTTTGTGTGAATTTATATTTTAGTTACTGAAATACAAAACTGATGACTACAATGATTCTTTCTGCCAGAATTCAGCCCTCTAATCCAGATCGAAAGAATTTTTTTCTGTGCTTGCATCGTGTGTGTTTAAATCTAGAAAATGAAAATTTTAATTCTCAAGCATTTAAAGTTATCATTAAAATTTTCTTTTCTCTCTTTATATCACTGGCAGGGACTTCACTGTGCTATGCTTTTTTACACAGCTAAACTATAGCATTTTGGATTGTAACCCTGATAAAAAAAGGTTTATAGAGAAATGGCAACATAATCACAGTTTTAAGCAAGGGGGGATACAGGGGTTGAGGTGATTGTTTCTGTCTCTGCACAGATGTGTGCAGTTTGTAGGGACAGTTGAGTGGACACGATCCTGAACAGAAAACATGTGCAACACAGAGAAATATGAAAGATGTTTCAGAGTGGACTAACTCATTTAAGTTTAACCCTTGGGCACATTTTTCCCCCCTCTTTCTCTTATTTCTTTTTAAAATTTGACTTTTTGAATAAAAAAAATGAAGAATATTGATGCACACGAGGCTGATGGATAGGGGCAATGTGGCCGAAGGAGGAAGCTTCTCAAGGACTTTATGCAAGTAGAGACCAAGCACGTGGTCAGCAGATTGTCATAGGCTGAATAAGGGTTCCCAAAGATATCTACCTCCCTGTTCCTGGAACCTGTGAGCATCTTACCTTACAGAGTCAAAGGGACTTTGCTGATGTGATTAAGTTGAAGTTCCCAAGGTAGGGGGAAACTGTCCTGGATTATCCAGGTACGGTTGACAGTGGTCTTTATTAGAGCGAGACAGGAGGGTGGGAGTCAGAGAGGAGGTAAGGACAGGATTAGAGGTTGGGCAAGTAGGGAGAGGGGCCCAGGAGCAGAGGAAGTAAGTAGCCTCTAGAAGCTGGCAAGGGCCAGGTCACAGATGCTCCCCTCAGGCCTCCAGAAGGAACATAGCTGTGCTGACTCCCTGATTTCAGCTCAGTGAAACTGATGTGGACTCCTGATCTCAGGAGCTGTGAGGTAGTACATTTGTGCCATTTTAAGCCACTGAATTTGCAGTGATTTTTTTACAGTAGCAATAAGAAACTGATACACAGATCACCTCTCCTGGAGAATGGCCTGAGTTGCCAGGGAGGGAGAAGAACAGATGGTGCTGTCGCTGACATGACACACGTACCGAGTTTTATGGGAACTGCTGATGTTAGGCCTGTTACCAGATTGCCTCACAATTGAATACTTCTGAGAAGTAGCAAAGAAGTCTTGGGAAGGCTGCATCACCAAGTGGAAAAAGCACACAGGCCCCTTTCCCGTTTACCAGCCAGGTGACCCGGGGCCAGCACAATCTCTCTGAGGCTGTTTCCTTACCAGGTTGCTATGAGGAGGGAAAGAGGAAAGGCGAAAGCCGCAGAATGAGTTCTACCACTCCGTGTTTGAATTCTTGTTAACCTCACAGAGCTTCGGGCTAGTGAGGATGAAGTGAGTTACATATGTACAGTGTTGGGAGCTGTGCTTGATGCAGAGTGAGCACTGCTCTGCTTACCAAGAGAAGCAGTTCTGCAGACGCGGCAAGCGCTCGTGCATGAGGACAGCAGACTGGGCAGCGTGGGGCGGCACACCAAGCTCTATGACCTGCTCAGGGAGAGCAGGTGTGGGCGTCTCACTGCGATGGGCCTCTGCCTTCACCATGACGGCTAAGTTAGAAGTCAAGAGAAAGTACCTGTCTGGGTGAGGCATGGGATTGTTAACTGGGCGGTCCTGCCCCTGAACTCCATGTGGCTTTGGCTAGAAGGACAGTAGAGGAATCCTGAGGGAAGACGGAGGATTCCTGCTGGGCCTTCCCAGGCAGAGGGGAAGGAAGTGGCAGGAGGGCAGGAGAATGTACAAGCAGGGACAAGAGAGTCACAGCTGGGATGGTTGGGGCAGAGTGCTGAGGGATGAAGACCTGAGATCTCACATGCCGGCTTCGTTATGAGGCTGAGTCACTGCCCAGAGCCCTTGGGGAAGACATTCACGATGAATGTGTTTCCGACTAAACTGTGGTATATACACAGTGACTCTCTACCATCACGATAGTAGGTATGTAATAAGTCATTTGTAGCCAGTACCAAAGATGCTGCTGCTGCTGAGAGTAGGTGTATGTCTGTTGTATTTAATAAATTAAAGATTCATGAAACTAATCACAAATATTTAAATGTTTAAATTTAATGCAATGTAATAAGATATTAAAGCTAAATTGGTAAAGATCAATAGTCAATGAATCCTTCACATAGACCGGAGCTAAAAACCAAGGCCAGGTATTCAGTAAGAGGTAGAACTGAAATAAAGGTGGCCCTCTAACAACCAAAACTACAATTAGATTTCTGCTTCAAAGTTTCTAAAAGAAAATGTTAACATAAATGCTTGGACTCCATGCTAGGTCCCCTTCAAATGCAGAATGTGTAAATATTGGCTATTTGCCATTTGTTAGGCAAATATTTTACAAAGAACAAAGGAGGCTGCTTTCCTCTCTGTAATTTATGCTTCTCCTCCTGCCCCAGGGAAAAAAACAAACGTGAGGTCAGTGGTAACAATCAGGGAAAAAACAAATGTGAGGTCAGTGGTAACAATGTTCAAACAGTGAGGGGGGAAGAGTTTCTCTCCTCTAGCAGGTTATCTCTATCAGGTTGCTATCTGTATTCCTTTAAATGAAACATCTGATCTTCTATATCTGTTTCTTTCATAAGAAACAAGGCTGCAGGCTGGGTGTTGAAGGATTAGAGGCCTCAGCATTATTCTCTGGTAGATCCATGTAGCTACATGGAAAAGACCATGTGAGCGCACACCAGATTCCCTTGTCACAGCAAGGACAGCTGTGGAATCCGAAGACTAGCCAGGCAAATGGACTGTCAGCAGCTGGTGTTCTAACACCAGAGGTGATCAGACCGGGACACCAGAAAGTTATTCTTGACTTACTCTACAGCATGAATAATGACTTCCTTTCTTTTAATAAGCAATCAGTAATAGTTAATTTTGCCCAGAAAAGCTTAACTAATGAAGTAGGATTCTAATGAGTGATGTAAGATAAATAGTTAATTGTTCCCTTCAGGTTCAGAGAGATTCCTGAAAGTGACTGAGGATCCTTAAACAGACCCTGTGTGCCAAACTTTTAATAGGGGCTCTTTTAATAGGGAGCAGAATCACTAGTGTACTTTCCATGTACTTTGTTTCTTGTTGTATTTTACTATTTTCCACATACTCTTTCTGATCTTGAGCAAAGCTATATCTAGGCCTCAGTTACATCATCTGTAAAATCAGGATGGTCATACCCAATCCTGGGGACCCTCCCGGTCACAACAATGAGGTTTGGCATAGTGAATAGGGTCTCATGAAGTTGGGTTGATGGCCATCCTTAAATTTGCTAGCTATGTGAACTTCAATTTCCTCAAACCTGAAATGAGGATAATAAAACCCACTCTTCACTGGATTGTTGAGAGAGTTAACTTCAGTTAGGTGTGTAATAATAAATATTTCTTAGTAAAATGCTGGCACATTGATATATTTGTAATATCCCGAAATGTATTACATCCTCTTGATGCTTACAAAGTATCACACAGTAGCATGGAATTAATGAGCTTAGCCATGTATATTTAAGCTCCAAAAGAAAATTATGATCAAAGTCTTTCCCCAAATGCTTTGTACTTTAGTGTTTTTCTCACTTATTACTATTTGACCCTGAGTTTTTTTACTAATCTACAGCACCAAGATGGGCAGGGAGAAGAAAGGAGAAAGGAAAAAGGACGACCCTATGCTGTCTGGAGATGGCAGCACCCCCCACTCCTCCCAGCACAAGGCCACAGCATGTGGGCTGCCATCCTCTCTCCTTCTTAATCAATGACCATATCATTTATCATCTGATTGAAACGCTTCTGAGAGTGAAAAACTGTCTCAGTAAAATGGAGATATATATCCCTTCCACTTTTCAGGTTTACTTTTTGTGACCTTTGTTGTCACTTTAAAGCTACACCTGAGGCTCGGCGCCTGTGGCTCAATGGGCTAGGGCGCCAGCCACGTACACCTGAGCTGGCGGGTTTGAATCCAGCCCAGGCCGCCAAACAACAATGACAGCTGCAACCTAAATAAATAAATAAATAAATAAATAAATAAAGCTACACTGATGTGCTAATGGGAAGTGAATTGCAAAATAAAATTTTATCCAATCAAAATCATGTGTTTTCTAAAGGCCTGCAAAAAGATTATTTAAATAAAGTTTGATACATACATATTAGTATTATGATAGTACAAGTGTATTAGGATAAAATAGATGTTTTTATTACTATAAAATACAAAGTCTGACAATGAAGTTCACAAACTCATCCTAGAAAAAAGTGTTACATACCTTATTGCTATCACTGTGGTCAACTTCGAAGTGCCCCCCTTAGCCATCTAGTGCCTGTAGTAATACTTAGCCAAAAAGTATGTAGCACTTTTTCAGGATGAGTTTGAGAATCTAATTGTCTAAACTCGTAGGCTTTGAAGCAGGATCAGCACAATATTTTTGGTAAAGGGACAGATAGCAAATATTTTAGATTTTGTGAGCCCTGTGGTATCTGTCACAACCACGCAATTCTGCCCTTGTATGATAAAAGAAGTCATAAATACACACAAGAATGGCTATGGCTATATTCCAACAAAACTTTATTTACAAAATGAAGCCTACAAGCTGGATTTTGCTTATGGCCTGCAGTTTGCCAGTTCTGCCTTTGAATTGATGGTTCCCAGAATTTTGGAATTCATAGGACCAGGAACATAAAAAAAAAAAAAAAAAAATGGAATTGATTCAGGATTTCTAACCTGTTATGTTGCTAAGTAATGATATTTTGAAAAAAATCATTACTTAGTGTCTTTATTACTTAAAATTTTAAATAGCAAAAAACTATAATAGGCACTCAAGAAATTCAGAAAAAATTTAAGTTTTGTGGAAAACCTCACACAATGTCTTTATTTTTAAAATTTTACTCTAGGTTGGTGACAACTTCATTATGAATATGCTTAACAGATGGGTCATTTGAGTTGATTTTGAGGTCACTGGGATACGGTGTAGTAGAAAGAACATTATATATATTATTAAAAGTTCTGGATTTGAATCAGTTTAGGGGAGTACAAAGAAAGGAGGGTGAGCAGACCTTGAACATTCCTTTAATGGGACAAAATCACTCTCAAGAGAGTGTCCCTTGTCTTGAATCACTCTTGCCACAACCCCCCTGATATTGAGTAAATGCAGGACTCACCGGCTGCCACTGTGCAGGGTACCAGGCTGGGGGACAATTGAAGCGGTTACAAGCCTGCACTGTGCTGGGCTTGGGCTGGTGACACAGCTCATCAGCTAGGATTACGGTTTCATTCATCTCTCTGGAAAGGAGGTGGGAGCAGAAGACATCTCTGGTCTGTAGGCCAACCCCACAAGTGAGACTACATGGACTCCACTTGCCAATTTCCCACCTGAGGAGAAATCAGAGAGGAAAGGGACACCCTTAGTACCTATGAGGAGAACGTTTCTCATGGACTCAAATGTTGTGAATGGAGTAAAAACCCCTCACTGGGGATGTGGGAAGCTCCAGCCCAGGTCGACTACCAGTTCTATCATAAGCCTAGAACTCAGCTTCTCCTTTCATGCTCTAGAATTTTCTTTAAAATATAGAGGGTGATAAAAATGAAACATCCAATTTTTTCCCAGGAAATCACCAATAAAGGCCACAAACATGCTTACTTTGATGGAACATATAAGCTTCCTCAAAATAAGAGGAGGTGTGCTAGAGGAGACATAGGTTGAGTACATAAGGATGTTGCATACCACATACTGAACAGTGGGTCCAGAACAGTGGTTCTCAACCTTTCTAATGCTGCAAGGTATTTTCATTGTTAAAAGGGGTTGTGACCCAAAGTTGAGAACCACTGGTCTAGAAGAAGCCTTTCTGCTCATTCCTCCAGCTCCTATTCTTAGCGAGACTGAATATTTGTGCTTGTTTTTCTTTTGCTTCAAAGTGGAAGGTCATTGGCTCAAGTTTCTTCAAACTTTCATCACAGCACAGAAACATCTCTGTCTTATGTCTAAATATCATCACCACCTGGGACTGGATAATGTAACAGAAGTGGAGGCTGCTAAATAGATCAGTTTTGTGGAGGGGAAGAGAGTGGTTCATTATCTGGATGTAGAAATCAAATATGCAGAAATGAGCTGAGTACTTGAATTGGCTAGTCACAAATGGCTAAGTCTTGCAAAGTACATTTATAGAGAGCTTAGGGCCTATAAAAACACTCCCACGCATTTTCCTGTTCATGCAGATTCCAAAATGGGAACGATAAGGACAGGAGAAATCTCAGCTGCTTGGGCTCCAAGACGGAAGCATTCTCTAAAGATCAGTTTTAGGAAGTACTGTTTACAAGCTGAGGCCCAAAGATTCTACAAATAGAAGTTGGCCAAAAAAGTATGGCAAGTTGAGCCTTTGGTAGCTAGACACACCTAGTTTTTGTAGCCGCCCCTGAAAATGGATTTATACATTTTTGGCCTTAATATTTTCCATTAGACTACACAACAGAGTGTATGCTCTCAATCTCTTCCTTCTACCCTGCTGTGTAACTACCTTCCCAACACTATTGCTACACTTCCTTACATCTACATTATGTTTAGCCACACCTGTAATGAACTACTTTGTGATTATCCATTTATGCACCACGGTTATCTAGCTTTCTGTGTCTTCATGAAACTTTATTCCCAATTTGGAATATCTTTTGTCCTTTTATTGCCCCTCAAAATTTATTCCATTTCTATATATCCCAATTTGATCCATGTTTAAACACTGTATCCTACTGATCATATTCTCAATTGCATTATAGTTATCTACCCTGTGAAGGGCTCTACTGAAGAGTGCATCTCCTGAGGGAAGGCCTGTGTCCGAGCCTGTTTTGTGTCACTCACAGAGTCCATCATAGCCCCTTCTAGACAGTTCATGTATATGGATAATACCTTCCTGAAAAATGAGCACATGGATAAAAGTGGGCACTTCAACACAATATCTCACTTACTTGTCTCCAGAACAATATGAGATAGATTTTCCTTATTTTATAGTTGAAGGAAATTGAGAGTTAAAGAGGCTGACTTGCCCAGGTACCTGCAATTAGTTAGTGGTAAATCCAAGATTCGATCTTGGACTCCAAAGTCTTCATATTTTATATTGTACCATGTTGTCTCCAAAAAATACTGTGAAAACTGTCCTATAAATAGGCACCAAATTTTAAATGAATGGAAGAGGAGCAGCTGGGTTGAACATATTTTAAAAAGTCCTTTGTGTGAATTTCTATGAACTTATCATCTTATTTTTAGACCTTACACAGGAATTAATTCCAAGCTTTAAAATGTTGTGGTGCTCTTGGTTTTAAAATATGTCCATGCATTCTTTTCCACTCCTTTCTAAAGACAGAGTCGTGAGTGTGGGCTGGAGTTGGTGGTTCACTTCTAGTGAACAGAATAAGGCAGAAGTGATGCTATGCGACTTGCAAGGCTAGATCATAGATAGGATAACGCTTCTGCTTGGCATTTTCTTTTTGGTTGCTCATTCAAGGTAGTGAAGGAGCCAGCCTCCATGTCATAAGGATACTCAGACAGTCTTAAAAATTCCATGTGCAGAAGAACTGTGGCCTTACCATCGGTAGTGAGCGGCAACTTGCCAGCCATGTGAGCGAGCCACCTTGAAAGCAGATCCTCCAGCCCTAGGCTAGCTTTTAGATGACAACCAGATATCAACAAAGATCTTGAGCCAGAACTGCCTTTCCAAGCTGCCTCTGAATTCCTCATTCACATGAACTGTGATACACGACAGAATGCTTATTATTGTTGTAAGCTACTAGGTTTTGGGGGGAATTTATTATGCAGTGGTAGACAACCAACACAAGAATATATTCCTACCCAATGTATGTGTGTGTTCATCAAAAGTCACATGTAAGAAGGTTTATAAAGCAGGGCTATTACTGATTGCCCAAACTGGGAAAAACCCAAACATCCATCAACAGACAATGAATAAAAAATTCTGATATAGGGTGGTGCCTGTGGCTCAAAGGAGAAGGGCGCCAGCCTCATATGCCAGAGCTGGCAGGTTCAAATCCAGCCCTGGCCAAAAACTGCAAAAAAAAAAAAAAAAAAAAAAAAAAAGGAAAAGAAAAGAAAAATCTGAAGGAAGAAAGAGTATTCTCAGCTCACAGAATAGCAAGTGTAAATGTCCTGAGGCAGGAATAAGCTTGGCTTGTTCAAGGAAAAAGTAAGAGGTCAGAGTGGCTGGAGTACAAAGAATAAAAGGAGGAGAACAAGCCAGGAACCATATCACATAGGCTTCGGAGTCCAAGGCAAAGAGTTTAGTTATATTTTATGTTCTAAGTAGAGATTTGTAGCCAGGGAGTAATGTGTCAAGACCTGATTTATATTTGCATGTCAAATGCATCACTCTTGCTGTAATTCTCCAATAGGAGGGAAGGCAGAAGGGCCATCAGCCATAAAGTGGACTACTGTGTAACAGGTAGGGGAGGCAGGAAGAATGGTTCTTCCCAAATTATTTTTTATTCATTCATTCATTTATTAAACAGCTCTTTCTTGCATGCCTGCTACATGTCAGCAATGTGTTAGGCTTTGGGAGTCCATTGATTCTTCAAATTGTCAAGAGTTCTGCTATCTTTGAGCTTTCAATCAAATGTCCCTTTTGGTTTCCTGGATCCTGAAGCTGTGGCTGTGTGTACATCATGCTTCATGAACATCTTCCATCTCAGCTGTCACACTCTTTTACTCCCTCTTTTCCCTACTCATCTTCCCTACAAGTCCCTACCTCCCTCAGCAAAACACAAGGTATGTAAATGAAGGGTGCAGAATGGATATGGAGGGGGGAGGAGGTGCCTGAACATATCTGCCGGAAGCATAGGATCTCCCCAAAGCCTGTACTTGTTTGTGAGCATCAGGCTATTGGGGGATGAGGGACATTCTACTTCTAGGTGACTATGGAAGGACTCATGGGTCATAAAAGTGATCTTTATTTCTGATCTATTTTCAATAAGGTCAGACCTTTTTTTTTTTTGAGACAGAGCCTCAAGCTGTCACCCTGGATAGAGTGCTGTGGCATCACAGGTCACAGCAACCTCCGACCCCTGGGCTCAAGCGAGTCTCCTGCCTCCGCCTCCCAAGTAGCTGGGACTACAGGTGCCACCACAACGCCCGGCCATTTTTTGGTTGCAGCTGTCATTGTTGTTTGGTAGGCCCAGGCTGGATTCGAACCTGCCAGCTCAGGTGTACATGGCTGGCACCTTAGCCCATTGAGCCACAGGTGCCAAGCTGAGGACAGACATTTTTTAAAAAGATAATTTTTTAATGTAATGAAACAATATTTCTTCATATTAAAGAACACTTTGTTAGATTCAATTCACAGGTACAAGTGCTTGCATGAAATATGGGGTGTAACTAGGTTTCTCAAATGTTAAAGAAAATGGGCAATTTACTTTCTTCAAATGATATTAGGCACCTAATGATTGTTCTTTCACTATCTGATAGAGGATAGTGACAAGAACTTCTGAGAAAGTCTGACAGATGGGCTAGGCAAATCTACAGCTTCTTTACAGAAAAGAAATGTCAGTTACACTTTTGAATGGCAAGAGAGAGAGACTTCCAACTGCAAGAAAGCATCCAGGAATGGAGGGTCTATATGTTAGGGACCTACTCACCTGGAGCGAACAAAGATGTGAGAATTCTGACCAAAGGATAAGGGGAAAAACCAGTTTAAACCAATCTCAGATTCTTTCTTCCCATGACAATGGGATCCTTTTCTCAGAATATTATGCAGAGATGTAATATGCAAAATAGGGAAAATAGAGTCTGTTTTGAAAGTGGGCAGGTAATTAGGGCTCAGCCTGTTGCTATCTATCCCACTCCAGGTAGGTTTTGGAGCTTTAGTCCTTCCAGGAACATAGTTGGGACCCTATTGTTTTAAACCACACTTGAGAACAAAGATCGTGTTACTCCTTCTCCCCCTGCCCCCCACTGCCCCAATCTGAATTTTATTGAGAGTACATCATATGCTAGGCACTTAGCTGATGAAGCAATTCACACACACAGACTTGTATTTGGTCCCATGAATTGAGTATTGTTATCCCCATTGTCCAGATGAGGAAACTGAAGCTCAGGGTGGTTTGATTTTATGCCCAAAGGCACACAGTTGCTAAGGGGCAAATCTTGGCTGCACACTCAGAGCTGATACCAAAGTTCTTGCTTTTAATTAATAAACTCTACTTTCTCTCTCTCTTTCAGTCAGTTGTCATCCAAAGCAGAGTGTTTGAAGGAATGCTTACAGACAGGAGACAGGGAGGAGGAAGAGGAGGAAGAAAGAGTAATGTGGAGGAGGCAGAAGCAGAGGGAAGAAGGGAGAACTTAAGCTAGTGACAAAGAGGAAATTAGTGTAAAGTGATAAAAACCCAAGGAACGAAGTGTCAAGAAAGGAAATTCCTTGGAAAATCCAAAGAAAGATAATACGCAGAGAGAAGAGAGGAAGAGGTGGGCTCGGAGGCATGCTTTCTGCTTGCTAGTCACCAAAAAGCCAGGATTTCAGCCAGGACTCCTTCGTTTCTATTCTGATGTGATCACTTAGTCATTTAAAATTGGGTTAAGTTTTGCCAACGAGCAGATGGGCCCAGGACTCAGGACTTCTGAAGCTAACTGGAGCTGGGAGGTCTGTCTTTTGGGGGCACTCAGAACATGAGGCACCACCCGGCCATTCTGGATGATGGCTCTTCCTGCCATCAAGCCACAAACGCAAATGATCGCTCCCCCCCACCCGCCGACGGGCTGAAGTTTTAGCTAGGTTGCTGAGATGACTGGTTGGGTTGGAGGTCCCTGAGACAATAGTGACCAGATCCAGGGAAGAACCTGGAAGCAAAGAACCTGGCTGTGGGATGTCTTTTTCTCCAAAAGAACAAAGTAAGGAAAATAAGCCAGTGAGTGACCTGTTGGCTTCTTTGTGATGACTGGTCTCCACCATTCGTGGAAGTCAGTTGCTGAGATGAGGAGTATCCATGCTGTACACCACCCAGATTTTGGGTAGAGTTGGTGACATAACTTATACTCCTGTGATTGGCCAACTAAGCGAGTGACTGCTGGATGGAAGGAAACTCCTGCCTTCTGATGAAGCACAGTTCATACCCTCATCCTCTGCTCCCCCCCCACCTCTCTGAAACACCCCAACCAAATCTGCTCCTTCTTTCCTTTTCTCAGGTAAGGGATGTGGCATCATCAGGTGGGAGTGTTGGGGAACATGTTGGGTCTTCTGAGGATGGGACCAGAGGCAATTCACAAACCCGTATCCCAGGCAATTCACAAACCTTTTCTGATCAGATTCTCCCGTCTCTAAGCTAGGCAGTATTAATTCCATTTTGTAGGATATATTCAGAGAGATTACATTGTCTGTGCAATTAAAAAAGATTTTTTTGCCCCTCTTTCTTCTGTAGGTGCCTTGAACTTGTAGAGGGCATTTGTGGATAAGATGCTTAGTCCCAACTGAAGGGCACTGAAAGCTGGACACCAACTCTGGTAGAGCCGCCATGGAAGCCACACAGATAACATAGGAGTCAGTTGGGAATGGGATTACAGGGAGAGGAGGAGGAGGGAATGGAAAGTGTATACAAAGACATTCAGATTCAGGGAGAACACCACCACCTTGGTAAGCGAAATAAAGCCAAAACTTTCCAGTTCATAGGCTCCTGACTCGATCATCTCCTAGGTCCTTTTGAATTCTAATGTTTGTTTGTTTGCTTATTTATTCTGGCTTCCCTCAAACCTAGCACACCCTGGTCTATTCTCTTTGGATTCTGCTTTCTGTGGGTAGGAGTGGGTGGTGGACTATGGTGAGCTAATCCAATAAACTAACTTTACTAATGGGCAAATTAGCTAATGGGCACTTCCTCTGATGACTTAGTGATGAAAGTGGGCTGAAGCACATCCCTCTGATGTTGGACTCAGGGGATTGACAAATGATGAGAATTCACACTGTGTCCAGAATCCCTACAACTACACCATGGGGCAATTTCTTGGTCTTCTCTATGTCAACAGCAGGTTGTACAGGAACTGGCAAGTGATCCTGCCTTGTTCCCCTTTAACAGTGACATTAATACGATGGCTAGAGACTAACTATTGGGATAAAAACTCTGGATTTCTGTATTATACAGTGACCCCGTGAGAAAGGTGGTGGCAGAAGAAACTATAGCAATTTTAACAATTTCATTTGATCACATTGTAAACTCCTAATAAAGATATAAATATCTTTTTTAGAAGTAAAAAAAATTATGCTTGTGGTTAAAAGGAAAAAAGACACAAGGAGTAAAACTTCTGGCCAGGAGTGGTAGTTCACGCCTATAATCCTAACACTATGGGAGGCTGAAGTGGGAGGAACTCAAGAGTTCAAGACCAGGCTGAGCAAGAGTGAGACTCAGTCTCTACTAAAAATAGAAAAACTAGCTGGGTATCATGGCAGGCACCTATAATCCCAGTTACTTGGGAGGCTGAGGCAAGAGAATTGCTTCAGCCCAAAAGTTTGAGGTTTCTGTGAGCTATGATGCCATGGCACTCTACCTAGGGCAACAAAGTTACACTTTGTCTCAAAGAAAAAGAAAAAAAAAGACTTAAACTTTTCATCACCCACCCCCAAACTCTAAGGCTTATTCCTTTATAGGAGTGATTTTCAACTGGTGTGCCATGAAAACCTTTAAAGATCATTAATTAAATTATTTTCTAAAGAAGTTCAAAGCACAGTAAGTATAGTCTTTTTTTCTTTTACTCTTTGTTTTTTTTAATAATTTTATTAAATCATAGTTGTTTACATTGGTGCAATCATAGGGCAGAATGTGCTTCATATACAATAAGAAATATTTTGATCATACTGTTAGAGATAGCCTTCATGGCATTTTCTTGATCACTATATAAAGACATTGATACTCTACATTTAACAAGTTTCGCCAGTACCCTGCTAAGATGCCACTGTAGGTGTGATCCCACTAATATGCCTCCCTACACCCTCCTCCCTTCCATCCTCCTTCTTCCCCTCCCCTCCTTTTCCCTTTTCCCTGTATTCTTGTGCTATAATTGGGTTTTAGCCTTCATATGAAAGCTATAGATTAGCTTCATATTAGAGCTGAGTACATTGGATACTTTTTCTTCCAGTCTTGAGATATTTTGCTAAGAAGAATATGTTCTAGCTCCATTCATGTAAACACAAAAGAGGTAAAGTCTCCATCTTTCTTTAAGGCTGCATAATATTCCATGGTATACATGTACCACAATTTATTAATCCATTCGTGGGTTGATGGGCATTTGGGCTTCTTCCATGACTTAGCAATTATGAATTGGGCTGCAGTAAACATTCTGGTATCAATATCTCTATGATGATGTGATTTTTGGTCTTCAGAGTATATACCCAATAAAGGAATTATAGGATCGAATGGTAGATCCATTTTTAGATCTCTAAGTATTCTCCAAATATCTTTCCAAAAGGAATGTATTAGTTTGCATTCCCACCAAAAGTGTAGAAGTGTTCCCCTCTCTCCACATCCACGCCAACATCTCTGGTTTTGGGATTTTGTTATGTGGGCTAATCTTACTGGAGTTAGATGATATCTCAAAGTAGTTTTGATTTGCATTTCTCTGATGATTAAGGATGGTGAGCATTTTTTCATGTGTCTG
>CAUYON010101304.1:0-13173 GCA_963573935.1 Arctocebus calabarensis | reverse complement strand
CCTTCCTCAGGGTGTCCAGAAGCCTCACGCTGTCTCCCTGTGTTCCCAAAGGGAAGTTTCTGGGCAGATCCCGCCTGGCAGAGATGCCTGAAGTCCTCTCTCCCCAGTCTCACTGTGCCCAGCCGCAAGGAAGCTGTTACTTGTCCGCCATCTTGCTCCGCCCCTTCCAAATTGGTTGAATTCTTGAGACATTTTCTGAATTAACCCTACAATTTCTACCTCCATCTTTACTTCCATTTTGTTTATCTTATTTGCAATCCAAATTCTAAATTCAATTTCAGACATCTCAGTTATCTGTTTGTGTATGGGATCCTCTAGATTGGCTGGTGTATCATTCCTTAGGGGAATTGAACTGTTCTGTTTATTCATGTTGCCAGAGTTTTCCCACTGATTCCACCCCATAATTGTTTTTCAGTGTTTAGCTAGATGAGCAGGTAAGGTGAAATTGGACTGGAAACTTCTATGGTTGTGGTTGACCAGCCCTTCACCTAGGAACGGGGACTGGTGACTGCAGCTTTTCCTCTGCAATTTTGCAAAGGACCTGTACTGTACTACAGTCTGTGACTTTAGAGACCTGTGTGGTGTAGTGGGGGTAGTTAGCTCTGTCTTGTATTCAGCTGATCTCTGTCCAATCCTAGTGAATCAGTAACTCTGGGTTACAGTCTCAGCTTCAGTGCCTCCTCTTAGGTTCATGCACCTCAGCAGTTTCTGAGCCTCCACTCACAGTGCAGAACCCAAGCCTCTGTCTGGTGCAGAGATACTCTTTTTGGGGGGCCAGGACAGTCACCTTTCCCTCCATATCTTCCTATACACTTACTGAATTCACAGGTGCAGCACAGCTGTACAGCCAGCGTCTATGCAATGCCCGATCCTAGCTAAGAAATGCAGACAATCTGGATTCTGGAGGAGTTGGGTTCCTGGAATGCCAGGCTAGGGTGGTGGAAGGGTAGACTGAAGGATCAAGGTAGCAAGGAAAATATTTGTTCCAATTTCCTACCAGGCAAAGGAATTCCTAGACCCTCAGCATGGGCTCTCTTAAGGAGTCCTAACTTCCAGCAATTCCCTCTGGTGGGGTGAGAAAGGAGAGCCTCAGTTTATTGCTCACCAGTAGAGATCACACAGTAAGCAAGCAGCTCTCTTAGGGGAGGGGATGGCCACACAACCTCTTTGGGATAAGATCTGTACTGAAATTGTTTCTTTGGGGTTGAAGCTTGCCTCAACAGGAAAGACGAGCAATTATATATCTCATCTCTCACCTCAGCTCCCCTCCGTCAGCTTAGTTGGGTTCTTTCTGGCTGTTATCTCTCCCTCCAGACTGGAGCCTCTGTTGAGAGCTGGCTCCAATCAGCCATTGTACCCCCTTATACTTATTGGATGTGAGAATTGGGGTTAGGGAAAATAGCCCACCTGTGGATTTAGCAGAATACCAAACACATTGAGACCAAATGAACTAATAAACAGATAAAAAAGCTACCAGACACACAAGTCCTCAGATGCATGCACATTCAGAAATACACAGACATACAGACAAAACAAACAAATAAAAATCTACAATAAAAATAATGTTAATTGTAAAATAATTGAAAAAAAAAGAAAAGCCTCTAAAAATCTGATGTTAGCACTGTCAGAAAACATAGGAGGAAGAAGAGGAAGAGAGAAAGAGAAAAAACGTAGTGTTCATAAAAGAGTTAAAAAAGAAGAAAGAAAAAATAAAAATAAAAAAAATAATAAAATAAAAAATTAACAATAGCTCCTCCAAGAAAAGGATTAAAAAAAGAAAGGCACCAACTGCAAAAATATTATTCTTATATATATATTGAAATACACATCTATATGTATGAGGTAGATGTCAACTTTAGTTGGAAGAAATTTACAATGCAATATACTTTTTGGATGCCAGTTGGCACTGTGATTGGTTCCCAGGCTTATACCTGATTCACAGTTTATATTGTCACCATGGTAACCACCCTACCTGACCTGTCACCATTTTTGGAGTTTCTATAAAAGTTTGTTTCCTAATTGTTTCGTCACTTTGGCTCTGGCTGCTCTGTTCCAGATGGCACTCCTATTTGACCTCCAAACTCGGTGCAGGAGACCATGCTTCACAAATGTTTCTACTCTGCTCCCATGTTCTCCTGCGAACTGGCAACTAAAATCGGCTGTGGGGAAGGGGCTGGCTGCCTCCGGCCCCTGCTGCAGTACGTGGAGACCTTTCCCGCAGTTTCTGCAGCTCAGAGCCTCTCTTTTGCATAACCTGCACAGCCTGAACTGTCAGACCTCACCAGTATTCCCCACCAGGAATTGTCTGATCTGTTTAAACACTCCTATTGTTCTGGGAAAAGGTGTCTGCCATTTCAGACAATTCATAATGTCTGTTTCCCAGGCAGTATCCCCTCCTCTCAATTTTCCATCAGGCTGCCTAGCCCTCTGTGGCCCTGAGTGGCACCCCTTTCTGGTTGCCACACTCCACTCAGGAATCCACACTTCTCTGAAATTTTCTTTTTCTTTCTTTCTTTTTTTTTTTTTTTTTTTTTTGAGGCAGAGCCTCAAGCTGTCACCCTGGAGAGAGTGCTGTGGTATCATAGCTTCCAGCAACCTTCAATTCCTGGGCTCTAGTGAGTCTCTTG
Source organism: Arctocebus calabarensis (assembly GCA_963573935.1). Taxonomy (NCBI): domain Eukaryota; kingdom Metazoa; phylum Chordata; class Mammalia; order Primates; family Lorisidae; genus Arctocebus; species Arctocebus calabarensis. The sequence goes on along the minus strand of CAUYON010101304.1, from coordinate 10,546 downwards.
CCTCCATCTCCAAAGTGGCTGGGACTACAGGCGCCCACCACAATGCCCAGCCATTTTTTGTTGCAGCCACCATTGTTGTTTGGCGGGCCCGGGCTGGATTCGAACCCGCCAGCTCAGGTGTATGTGGCTGGTGCCTTAGCCTGTTGAGCAACAGGGGCCAAGCCACTTCTCTGAAATTTTTATCAATTAGGTTTTGTGAATTGAGAACTGCTGTCCTCTGCAAGGGATGGGGCCAGCTACTGGCCAGCTCACTGGGCAGCGAAAATCTCTATAGTAAAGTCCGTGGTTTTGAATTACACCTCAGATACAGCAATCCACCAAGTTGCTGCATGTCTCCAGTTGTCTATTCACACCAATTCACGTGGGGAAAGATCCAGAGCCCCCTCCCTCTCACCTGATGACTTGGGAGAGATGGCCTACATGTCCATCCTGACTGCCATCATACTCCACCTCCTTGGGATGAGTTTTGTACTTGAAATTTGCTTCCTTGAAGTTGCAGGTTGCCTCAGCAGAGGTGATGTGCAGTTATCACTCTTCTTTCTCAGCTGGGCTCCCAGTCTTCAGCTTTATTGGGTAAGTTCTGGTCATTATCCTTCCCTCTGGACAGGAACTTCTGTTGAAAGTTGTTCAGTCAGCCATCTTGCCTCTTCTCTGGTATACCTATATTTTATCACCAATGATAATATGGCCCAAAACATTATCTTGCCTCTCAAAAAGATCTTGGCAAACTTCAACTCTCCTATGCTTTTGTTCCTAGGTGAGCTTCTTTAGGGCCATTTTTACATATACCATTCTCATTCCATGATTTTGAGTTAAGATTTTATTAACTATTTATCTATTTATGTTTATCTGGTCTGTTATACTTTTCACAGTCAGCCAACCAATTTTAACAGCAATTCAATGAATATTTGCAGTGTTTCCATCATTTCTGCATATTACTGGCTTCCCTGATCTTTCTTCATCAGTGACTATCTCCCCTCAGAAAAAAGTTTAATCCATTTGTACTTCGCCATTTTCTTCAAGGCATTGTTCTCATAAACTTAGGCTAGCATGCCCCTGATTTCACTTCCACTCTTGCCAAGTTTAACAAGAAATTTGATTTTAATTTATTGCCCTATTTCAAGCTCTGCATTCTCATTATAGCACACATGCTTATGCAACAATGGTGTCAGCAAGACACTGTCACATGTTGATGCAAACATAGCTGCTTGCAAATATCAAGGTTACGAAACCTTACTGAGCTGTTTGTACATTGCTGCCAACTTCAGCACTCAGTGGAAGTTCATGGACTTAATTGTCAGATTTTATATGTCCTTAAGGTTGAAGTGGATCTCTTTTCTCAGAATATAATTAGATTATATTTTTAGCCATCTAGCTACTGTATGTCTTTTGATTGGAGAACTTAATCCATTTATGTTCAATGCAATTATTGATAGGTACTGACCACTGTCATTTTGTTAACTGTTTTTTGGTTGTTTTCTACATCCTTTGTTCCACACTAATCTTGCTGTCTTTCTTTGTGATTGGATAATTTTCTGTAGTGGTATGCTTTTTAGTGGTATACTTTGAATCATTTTTATAACTACTATAGGGTTTTACTTTGTGGTTTCCACAAACCTTACATAAAATATCATTATAACAAGGCAATTTAGTCCTATAACAATTTATAAGTTTAAAAAGTGGAAATATCTTCCACTCTTACTCCATTATTCCTGCACATTTTATTTATTTATTTTTTGAGATAGTCTCACTATGTTGCCCTTGGTAGAGTACCATGGCATCTCAGCTCACAGTAAGCTCAAACTTGGGCTTAAGCAATTCTCTTGCCTCAGCCTCCCAAGTAGCTGGACCTACAGGCACCTACCACAATGCCCAGATATTTCCTCTGTTGTAGCTGTCATTGTTGTTTGGCAGGCCCGTGCTGGATTTGAGCCTGCCAGCCCCGGGGTATGTGGCCAGTGCTGAGCTGCAGGCTCTGAGCCACACATTTTATTTTCAATATTGCAATTTCTCTATTTCTCTTTGTAGTTATTACATTTTATTTTCTAAGTAATACTCGAAAATATTTACACAGTTTCTTCCTGCCAGAGTTCAACCCACCTGTAGAAAAAACCACACAGCCCATTCAGACCAAGAGAGGCTATTTTAAGTTTTGACTTAGAAGAGGTGGAGTATGATGATGAATAGGAAAGACGTTTAACCCAGCTCTCATAGAACAACAGGTGAGTGAGTGGGCTAGATCATACCTGGAGTGGAATTTTGATGTGGAGTGGCAGTTCAGGGTGTGCAGTGAGGTGGTTCTTGGAGTGTAATTGGAGCTGGACTGGACTTGGAGTGTAATTGGAGCTGCGGGGACTTCCAGGCAAGGTTCTGTGCCCTGGTGGCAGGTGGCCCCCCAGAGACAATTAGTTCTCAGTTTGTGAGGAAACTAGGCACTGTGTGGAAAGAGTGGTGAAGCGAGGACTCCTGGGTGAAATTTGGTGGCCAGAGTGTGGCGCCATCTGGAGTGGCTCTGCCATGGTTTGGCTGTAGGCAAGTCATTCATACGGAGACAGTTCCCAGATAGGAGGTGGCCATTGTTATAAAATTCATGAGACAGCTATGTCTGCAGGCATCTTTCCCAGCTGACCAGGTGTGGCAATCTGAGTCCCACCAGCGGGGTGTTGTCCTACACTCGGAACAGACCCAGGATATCCTGCCGTCCATGGGAACTATTGAAGGGGGAATTTGTGAAACCTGCCTCTGAAGATTTTTTTGAGATCTGTGGAACCAACAGTTAGGTACAGTCTAAGTGTCAAGTGGGTAAATGGGAAACCATCAGAAACAATCTAAGCTGGAAAACAGGTATCAGCCTGGGAACCACTCACAGCACCACCTGGTACCCAAAACAATATTGCAACATAAAGATTCCAAGTAAAGTTGATCCCTGTGGCATATATATATATATATATATATATATATATATATATATATATATGTATGTTTATATATATATATGAATAATTTTTTGTTGTTATTGCCTTTTTGAGTTTTTTGCATTCTTTTCTTTCTTACTTCCTGTTTGGATTGTTTCAACGTGTCTGTGTTTTGCTAAGTCCTCTGAGTGGCTCTTTTTCCTAACTCCAATTTTTACATTAAACAAGAGTAAGAGAGGAGGGGGAAGACAGCCGACTGGAGCCAGCTTTCAACATGAGTTCCTGCCTAGAGGGAGAGATAATGGCCATGAAGAACCCAATAAAGCTGAAGGTCAGCAGCAAAGCTGAGAGATAATATTGATAACTGCACTTTGTGTCTGCTGAGGCAAGCTCCAACTCCAAGGAAGTAAATGTCAGGTACAGAACCTATCCCAAAGAGGACTCATGTCTGTCCCCTCCCTGGAGAGAGTTGCTTGCTTGTTGTGGGATCTTTCCAAGTGAGCAGTGAACTGAGGACCTGTTGTCTCACCCCATGGGAGAGAATTGCTGGAGCCTGGGACTCCTTCTCCAGAGAGACCCTGCTGAGTCTGGGCATTCTCTTGCCCAGCATGAAAGTTAAACAAACAATTTACCTGCCATTCTGAAATCACAGTCCACCCTTCCCCCCTCACCTGGCAGTTTAGAAGCCCAACCCTGGCAGAGACCAGAATGTTTGTAGTTCTTTGCTAGGACCTGGCATTGCATGGACTGTGGCAGAGCAGCTACACTGTAACAGTGAATCCAGTAGCACTGCAGAAAGGCACAGTGGGGAGGCTACCTAGCCTGGCTCTGCAAAAGTGCAAATCAGCAACAGGCAGAGGCTTGGGTTACCACGCGGTGGAAGAAGGATTGGGAACCTCTGAGGTGCAGGAACCCATGCAGAGACACCTCCCATACATCATCAGCATTAATAGAGAGATCCCACTGGGGTCAAATTTCAGAGCGACACCTCCCCAATTCTGTGGACTGCCAGAGGGAACCAGACCTTGCACTGCAGATATACCAGAAGAGCAGAGAATCTGGGGAAGAGGCCAGTCTCTGAGTGAGAAAAAATTCACTGCTTTTTTAAGCTCTGGTTTAGAACAAGCTCAGGTGGAACACTCCCCAGTTTCCATTGAGCACCTGAGCTAGTCAGGCTTCAACTTCCCCAGCTGGCTGATGGAAGAGTGTGATGCTCTAGCTGAGGAGGCATTGACTTCTCTCTGACTCTGGTAGGCCCAAATCCCTGGAGCATTAGTTCATTGGAGGGAACTGGGCCACAGACCCACAGGATTACCCGTGTCTGGTGTGACGGAAGTGCAAGGTGGGGAGGGAGACACCAACACCTCAGGATTACCTCTCTTGCTGGGCGGGCCTATCCGACTCCATGGAGTACCAGAGCGAGTCACACTTGAACTGCCAGTGGACTCCTACTGTCTACTTGCTGGAGACCATTTGAACTCTCCCACTTGAGCTTCATTTGTGCTCATTGGGACAATTGGTTTTGAGCTCTTGACCTGGGCTGATAACCTGGCAACCCTCTAAGGTTGTACACTGGTTGTGTTGTTGTGGGAGGGTTTGATTCTCCTCTTCCAGTTGCTACCCATGGGGGAGGGGTATCTTAGTTGCTTGTATTTCTCCACAGCTGAGATTTCAACCCATAGGCACTGATTCACTAGGATTAGACAAAGACCAGCTAAATACAAGTCTGAGACACCTAGACCCATGACACCAAGCAGGTCTCCAGAGTCTCAAGCTGTGGTACTTAACAGGACATTTGTTAAAGTGTAGAGGAAAAGCCCCAATCACCAGTCCCAGTTCTTTGGTAAAGGGCTGATTAATTACAAAACCAGGAGCCCTCAATTCAATTTCATATTACCACCTTCTCTAGCCAAATGGTGAAAAATAATCATGGGGCAGAATCAGCAGGAAAACTGGCAACATGAACAATCACAGTAGATCAACTCCCCCAAGGAACAACAAATGAGACACAACAGAAGATCCCATTCATAAACAAATGGCTGAAATGTCAGAAATCAAATTCAGAATTTGTATGGCAAATAAGATTAACAGAAGGGAATTAAAGTTGGAATTAAAAAGTAATTCAAAAGTTATCTCAAGAATTCAATGACTTCAAAGTCAAAATCTCCAAAGATTTACACACAGTGAGGCAAGAAATTGCAGCCCTCAAAGATCTGAGAAATACAGTAAAATCCCTCAGAAACAGAATGGAGCAGGCATAAGAAAGGATCTCTGACATTGAAGACAAAGCTTTTGAACGCTCCCAAATGCTCAAAGAGGCAGAGAACTGGAGAGCAAAAATGTATCATTGCCTGAGAGAGTTGTGCAAACACCCCCAAAGAGCAAACATTTGCTTTATAGGAATTCCTGAAGGAGACGAGGATGTTCCAAAAGGCACAGATGTTGTACTCCAAAAGATCATTGAGGAGAACTTCACAATCATGGCAAGAGATACTGAAGTTCAGATAGGAGACAGTTTCAGACCCCCAGACTCAATCCAAATAACACATCTACTAGACACATTGTAAGTAACTTTGCCAAAGTTAATATGAAGGATAAAATTCTGCAAGCAGCCAGACATACAAAAATCATAACCTGCAAGGGGAAGAATATTAGAATGACTAGAGACCTCTGCTGAAACTTTTCAAGCCAGAAGAGGATAGTCATTGACCTACAATCTCCTAAAACAAAACAACTTCCATCCCAGGATCCTGTATCCAGCTAAACCTAGCTTCATTTATGATGGAGAAATCAAATACTTTAATGGCATTCACATGTTGAAGAAATTTGCCATAACTAAACCAAGTCTCCAGGATATTCTCAGACCCATCTTCCACATTTGACCAGCACAATGCTCAACCACCAAAGTAATCCCACTCAGAAAGTTTTGATCAAAACCCAACTTGCACAGTGGCAAAAGGATTAAAAACATCCACCAGACTTTTGAAAAAACTTGACACCCCAAAATACTACCAGGTTTATCAATACTCTCAATTAATGTGAATAGCTTAAATTGTCCTCTAAGGAGGCACAGGTTTGCTGACTGGATACATAAACTGAGACCAGATATTTGCTGCATACAAGAATCTCTATAGACTCAGGGTGTAGGGATGGACATCTCTAATATAGGCAAATGGAAATCAGAAAAAAACAGGTGTTGCAATTTTATTTGCAGATACAATAGGCTTTAAACCAATAAACATAAGGAATGATAAGGATGGTCACTTAATATCTGTTAAGGGAAACACTCAACATGATGAGATTTCAATTATTAACATTTATGTGCCCAACCAGAGTGCTCCTCAATATATAATGGAGACTCTAATAGGATGAACAATTTGATATCTCGCAGGACAATCATAGTTGGAGATTTTGACACTCTTTGGCAGCATTGGGTAGATCCTCCAATAAGAAATTAAGCAAAGAAATATTGGACTTCAGCTCTGCTCCTATAGCTCAGTGATTAGGGTGCCATCCACATATACTGAAGCAGGCAGGTTCAAGCCTAGCCTGGGCCCGCTAAACATCAATGACAACTGCAATAAAAAAAAAAATAGCCAGGTGTTGTGGCTGGCACCTGTAGTCCCAGCTATTTAGGAGGATGAGGCAAGAAAATCACTTACGCCCACGAGTTGGAGGTTGCTGTTAGCTGCAATGCCATGATACCTGCATGATAGCTGCAATACCATGGGCAACATAGTGAGGCTCAGTCTCAAAAAATAGCCAGGTGTTGTGGCTGGCACCTGTAGTCCCAGCTATTTAGGAGGATGAGGCAAGAAAATCACTTAAGCCCAAGAGTTGGAGGTTGCTGTTAGCTGCAATGCCATGATACCTGCCATGATAGCTGCAATACCAAAGGCAACATAGTGAGGCTCAGTCTCAAAAATTTTTTTTTACTTAAACTTGACCACACATCAATTAGATTTATCAGACATCTACAGAACATTTCATCCTAACAAAACTGAATACACATTCTTCTCATCAGTCCATGGAAATTCCTCCAAAATTGATCACATCCTAGGTCATAAATATATCCTTAGCATTTTTAGAGGAATAAAAATTATTCCTTGTATTTTCTCATACCATCATGGAATAAAATTTGAACTCAGCACTAAGAGGAATCTGCATACTCATACAAAGACATGGAAGTTAAATAACCTTATGCTGAATGATAACTGGGTCATAGATGAGATTAAGATGGAAATTACCAATTTTTTGTTATGAAACAACAATGAAGACAGGAATTATCAGAACGTATAGGATACAGCAAAGGCAGTCATAAGAGGGAATGTTATAGTGTTGCAAGTCTTCTTCAAGAGAATGGAGAGACAGGAAGTCAACAGCTAATGGGACATCTCAAACAACTGGAAAGGAAAGAACAGTCCAACCTCAAACCCAGCAGAGAAATAGAAATAATCAAAATTAGAGCAGAATTAAATGAAATCAGAAACAAAAGAATCATTCAGAAGATAAACAAAATAAAAAACAAAGACCATATGATTTTCTTAATTGATGCAGAAAAAGCTTCTGATATTATCCAACATCCTTTCATGATCAGAATACTGAAGAATCTAGGTATAGAAGGGACTTTTCTTAAACCAATAGTGGCCATCTATAGCAAACCCACAGCCAATAATGTATCGAATGGAGTAAAATGGAAAAAATTTCCACTCATATCAGGAACCTAGAAAGGTTACCAATTGTCTCCATTGCTCTTTGACATTGTAATGGACGTCTTAGATACCACAATCAGGCAAGAGAAGGCAATCAAGAATATCCAAATATGATAAGAGGAGAGCAAACTTTCAATCTTCACAGATGATATGATTGTATATCTGGAAAACTCCAGGAATTCAACCACAAAACATTTAGAAGTCATCAAGGAACACAGCAGTGTCCCAGGGTATAAAATCAATACTCACAAATCAGTAGCCTGTATATACACCAACAATAGTTAAGCTGAAAAAATAGTCAAGGACTCTGTTTTTTTTCAATAGTGCCAAAGAAGATGAAATATTTGGGAGTTTACCTAACACATGACATGAAATATCTCTATAAAGAAAATTATGAAACTCTGAGAAAAGAAATAGTTGAGGATGTTAACAAATGGAAAAACATATCATGCTTCTGGCTAGGAAGAATCAGTTAAAATGTCCATACTACCAAAAGCAATATACACATTTAATGCAATCCCTATTAAAGCACCACTGTCATACTTTAAAGATCTGGAAAACTTAGTACTTCAGTTTATAGAATCACACTACTAGAATGCAGACTATACTATACATCTGTAGTGACCAAAACAGCATAGTACTGGCACAAAAATAGAAAGGTAGATGTATGGAATAGAATAGAGAACCAAGAAATGAACCTGGACACTTACTGTCACTTGATCTTTGACAAACCTATCAAGAATTCAAATTAGGGGAAAGATTCCTTATTTAACAAATGGTGCTGGGTAAATTGGCTGGTTACTTGTAGAAGACTGAAACTGGACCCACACCTTTCACCATTAAACAAGATTGACTCTCACTGGATTAAAGATTTAAACATAAGACATTAAACCATAAACATTCTTGGAGAGAGTACAGGGGAAACACTTGAAGAAATTGGCTGGGAGAATACTTTATGAGGAGGAGCCCCCAGGAAATTGAAGCAACACCAAAAATACATTACTGGGATCTGATCAAGCTAAAAAGCTTCTCCACAGCCAAGAACATAGTAAGTATAGCAAGCAGACAGCCTTCAGAATGGGAGAGGTTATTTGCAGGTTATGTTTCTGATGAACGTTTGATAACCAGAATCCACAGAGTACTCAAACAAGATAGATGCAGACTTTACCTCTTTCATGTTTACATAGATTGAGCTGGAGCACATTCTTCTTAGCAAAGTATCTCAAGAATGGAGGAAAAAGTATCCAATGTATTCAGCCCTACTATGAAGCTAATTTATAGCTTTCATATGAACGCTATAACCCAATTATAGCACAAGACTATGGGGAAAGGGCCAAGGGAGGGGAGGAGAGGTAGAGGGTGTGTGGAGAGAGGGTAAATGTTGGGATCACACTTACGATGCATCTTAGAAGGTTACAGGTGAAACCTACTAAATGCAGAATATAAATGTTTTCATACAATAAATGAGAAAATCCCATGAAGGTTATGTCAAACAGTTGGATGAAAATATCTCAGATTGTAAATGAACCCAGAACATTGTACCCCATGATTGCACTAATGTACACAGCTATGATTTAATAAAAAAAAAACAAAACAAAAAAAAAAACAAGAAAAGAACAAGTGATCCCCTTTCTCTATGGGCAAGAGGCTTAAACAAAAGCTGCTCTGAAGAAGACAGGTGCATGGCCTACAAACACATGAAAAAATGCTCATCATCTTTAATCATCAGAGAAAAGCAAATCAAAACCACTTTGAGATATCATCTAACTCCAGTAAGTTTAGCCCACATCACAAAATCCCCAAACTACAGATATTGGCATGGATGTGGAGAAAAGGGAATGTTTCTGCACTGTTCGTGGGAATGCAAGCTATTACATTTCTTTTGGAAAGAAGTTTGGAGAACACTCGGGGATCTTAAAGTAGATCTGCCATTTGACTCTGCAATTCCTCTACTAAGTGTATATCCAAAAGACCAAAAATTACTTGACAACAAAGATATTTGCACAAGATTGTTCATTGAAGCTCAATTTATAATTGTCAAGTCATGGAAGATGCCAAGTGCCCGTCCATCCACGAATGGAATTAACAAATTGTGGTATATGTATACCATGGATATTATGCAGACTTAAAAAATAGAGGGAGACTTTACCTCTTTTATGTTTACATGGATGGAGCTGGAAAATATTCTTCTTTGTAAGGTATCTCAAGAATGAACGAGAATATATCCAATGTACTCAGTACTATTATGAAACCACTTTATAATCACTCACACTTTCATATGAGGGATAAATCACAACTATAGCCCAGGATGAGGTGGGGGATCGGGGGGGGGGAGATTTGATGGAAGAAGACTAAACGGTGAGACCATTCCTATGGTTCACATTACAAGGGTACAGGTCAATCCTATTAAGTATAGAGTATAAATGTCTTAACACAATGATTAAGTAAATGAGGTGAAGGTTATATTAACTAGTTTGATGTAAGCATTCCAAATTGTATTTAAAATCAGCACATTGTGTCATTTTTCTTAAGCCAGGGTCAGGCGCACGTTTAAATAGAAGTAGAGCTCCCCTTGGAGTAGTGCTTGCAGATACTCAGCTCAAAGGACCTTTCTGCTGGTAGGATGGGATGGGATATGTCCCTCTGCAAAGCCAATATGCAAGTGATGTTCCAGCATTTCATAACCTTTCCTGGGGAATTCAACTGCCTACCAGGGTGAACACAGATTATCCTAATGGCGATATGTTCTTCTGTCTTGGAGAGCATCTTGTTTCTGAATACCACTGGGAAGCCTTTGGAGTTGAGAGGTACTGTTACCAGAAACCTGCTTGTTGGCACAAAGCATCTTGTCTGGAGCCCAAGAATATATCTGAGAGGGAAGCTTAGCCCTCCTTAACCCTACTCAGAAATTAAAGGTCT
>CAUYON010101302.1:0-14178 GCA_963573935.1 Arctocebus calabarensis | reverse complement strand
AGAGCCTCAAGCTGTCACCCTGGATAGAGTGTCGTGGCATCATAGCTCACAGCAACCTCCAATTCCTGGGCTCAAGCGAGTCTCCTTCCTCTGTCTGCCAAGTAGCTGGGACTACAGGCACCTGCCACAATGCCCAGCCATTTTTGTTTGGGTTGCAGCCGTCATTGTTGTTTGGCGGGCCCAGGCTGGATTCAAACCCACCAGTTCAGGTTTACATGGCTGGCGCCTTAGCCCGCTGAGCCACAGGCACCGAGCCGAAATCTACTCTTGGTGAAGATGCTTTGAACATTGTTGGAATGACAACAAAAAAATTGGTATATTACATAATCTTAATTGATAAAGAAGAGGCAGTGTTTAAGATGATCAGCTGTAAATTTTGGAAGAAGTTCTGAGGGAAAAATGCTGTCAAACAGCATTACAGAGAAATCTTTCTGAAAAGAAAATCGGTGTAGCAAAAAAAAAAAAATCCTCATTTAGAAGGATCACAAATGAGAAAAGAACTAATGTAGCAAACTTTATTGTTGTCTTATTTTTAAAAATTGCCACACCCCTTTAATCCTTCAGCAACCACCACTCTGATTGGTTAGCAGTCATCACATAGGGGCAATACTCAGGATTCTTTGGAAAAATAAAATAGAACATCGAGGCAAGACCTACTACCAGCAAAAAGATTATAACTCACTAAAGCTTCATGATAATTAGACTGTTTAGCAATAAAGTATTCTTAAATTAAGGTGTGTAGGCTTGGCGCTTGTGGCTCAACGGGCTAAGGTGCCAGCCACGTACAGCTGAGCTGGCGGGTTCGAATCCAGCCCAGACCTGCCAAACAGCAATGATGGCTGCAACCAAAAAATGGCCGGGCGTTGTGGAGGGCGCCTGGGGTCCCAGCTACTTGGGAGGCAGAGGCAGGAGACTCGCTTGAGCCCAGGAATTGGAGGTTGCTGTGAGCTGTGATGCCACAGCGCTCTGTCTCAAAAAAAAAAAAAAAAAAATTAAGGTGTGTACATTGTTTTTGTAGATATAATGCAATGGCACACTTAACTGACTACAATATAGTGTAGACATAACTTTTACATACAGTGAGAGACCAAAAAATTTGTGTAACTCCCTTCATTGCCATATTTCCTTTACTGTGGTAGTGTGGAACTGAATACCCCTGAGGTATGCTAGTAAAAGCTTCCTAAACACACAGCTTAGGCAAGATCACAGGAGACCAAAGGTCTTGACCTGTTACTAGCATCCATTTATATGCAAAATAATATGATTTTAATTAAAAATTACTCTCATCTATTATGAGCCATGCTTTAAGGAACTCTGAGGTGGTGATTCTGTGTTTTAAACATTTGATAGCAATATAACTGCTTTGTAAAATATTGTCTAATTCTGTTCCACCTAAATCAGATTGATTAGCAAATTTTATTATATTTCTTTTTCTGTTATGGCTAGAAGGTTAGTATGTTGCAAATGGGGCATAATTATGTTCCTATTTTTAACTGAAGCAATTTTATTGGCAGCAATTGAACCTGGCCATGATTAACTATGTCTTAGTAGTCTATGGACTTGCCATTTCTCTTCTTGGAATAGGACAACCTGAGGTAAGATTTGTAATAGAAGCAATAAATAATTAAATTATGATGTTGACATATCTTATAAAATTTTCTCATTTTGGCTTGTTTTCTTCTTTGTACTTGGTAATTTTGTCTGAAATATCTCAGTTTAGTTTAGTTTGTAATTTCTTTTTTTTTAGTTTGTAATTTCTTAAGTGAAAATTTAGTTTGTTTTCTATTTAAAAAAAAGGCTATCCCAGGCAATCATTGGGAATCCACTTTTTATTTATATAAACATTTTTAAATTGTAATCTATCATGATAGATTTCAGAAACAATATTGAGGAAAAAGGCAAGTTGAAGAACATAAACATCCTACTTTTATAAAAATTTGAAAACATATAGAGTCAATACTATATATTGTTTATGGATATCTGCGCATCTTATAAAGTAAGAAAAGTATTGACTATATCTCAAATTTAAGGTAATGGTTGCCTTTAGTTGTGGGAGGAGGAAATGGGCTTGGGAGGTTCAGAAAGGAGACTTCAACTTTGTGTTATACTGTTTTTTTTGAAAAATAAAAATAAAAATGATGTTAATATCTCTTAGTTCTGAGTGGTAAGTACTTGAAGATTTTATTTCTAGAGTGCAGGCTTCCTGGAACCACATTCAGTCACTGTGTGAGCTTCCCTGATTCCCATTAATTACGTTCCTTACCCGCTCCCTTGAAATGTTTATTTACCTCCTCTGTTTGTCATTATAACTTTGCTTTTCTTGGTTTAGGAATTTTTTTAAATATTGAAGTGCTCTAGAATGACCTCAAGTATATATCTTCTCTATCAGCTTGGGTTCCAGTCCTGCCTGGCTAAATGAAGGCTGAGCCCTGAGTTACTACCTAATGCACATTTAAGTTGTCTTTTAATTTTTCCTCTTTGCCAGTGGTTATAGTGCCTGAAGCTTATTCTCCTTTTTTCTTGATGAATGTCTTCCATTAATCCCTGTCTCCTTCTGTTTTTCAGTAGATTGTAGAATACAGGCCTGGCCTCAAAAGTTCTATTTTGTAGTGACTTTTTTTTTTTTTCCTGCCCACAGTGGAGTTACCAAGTATTTTTTAGAACTAAGTATCTTTTAGGTTTTCCAAAAACAAAATTAATTTACCTCAGAGGTTCCCCCTGTTGAGAATATTAAAAAAAAAAGAAAGAATGTACTGTAAGCTTTTTTTTAACTAAAGGGCTATTGTTCAGACAGAACTTTTGTTTCTTAGGCTATAAAATTTTGTGGCAACTTCATTGGGATGTCAGTCCTACCAAGGGAGCAGGGCCTAGCACTTACTAAGATATATATATTATAGTGTGTTTGCACCCAAATCAGTCTTTTTTACCATGAATTTACAACTTCTAGTATTAGTCAAGCTGGGGTGTTGTGGCTGGCACTTGTAGTCCCAGCTACAGAAGTTCCAGGCTGCAGTGAGCTATAATCATACCACTCCACTCTAGCCTGGGCAAATGAGACCCTGCCTCTTAAAAAATAAAATATTAGCAAACCCCAGATACTTTGTGTGTACCATAAATGCTCCCATAGCTGGTTGTCTGATGTATTCAGGACGATTGGTTTGATTGTGTTTCTGAATATAATCACAAATTTATATAATTCCTAAGAAAATGAAATGCAGAAGGTATAATTTGTCACAGGAATTTTGGGAATATTTAATTGTTATTTCAACGTTACATAAAAAGTCATCCTTCAAATAAAATCTGTTCCAGCATTTATCTTTTTGTGTAAGTGATTATTATTTTTTATTACTACTAAAGGAATTATCTGAAGCTGAAAACCAGTTCAAGAGGATTATTGAACACTACCCCAATGAGGGCCTTGATTGCTTGGCCTACTGTGGAATTGGAAAAGTATATTTGAAGAAAAACAGGTCAGTAGAAACAACACTACTTTAAACTTCAAGCTGAAAACTCAAAATCTAATGTGATGATGATTCCTTTTCTGAGACTACTTGGATATCTTCTGTGTGGCAGTGTTGATTGTGATTAACCTTGAGGACCCAGAGTTTCGTTATTGATACTAATTATTGAAACAAGGCCAGTCATTGTATTTCTTAGTGCTTCTTAATTTTCAATGTAATAAGAAAGTCAAACATAGAGTAATTTGACATGAGAATTTAATATTCTCTAATATATGTCGTCTGTAAATAGTTACTGAATTGATATAAATTAATAATTTAAAAAATCTGATTGTATAGTTTTTTCAGTTAACCTGTTTTACAAAATCTATATGGAGATGATTTTAATAAGACATATGTATGTTTAGAGATATTATGAGTTAGGAATAATCTCTTCTGAACGGTGATGTAGTTGGAACCTCTGTACTCAAGTTTAATAAGTAGCAGTTCTAGGCGGTGCCTGTGGCTCAAAGGAGTAGGGCACAGCGGAGGTGGTGGGTTCAAACCCTGCCCCAGCCAAAAACCGCAAAAAAAAAAAAAAAATAATAATAATAAAATAAGTAGCTGTTCTGTAAATGTTTTGTGTCTTAGTCTTATCTTCCCGAACTGGTTATATGACCCTTAGGGGGCAGGATTATATCTTGAACTTTAAAATAAAAGCCTCTGTTCCTCTGCTCGGTGCCTGTAGCACAGTGGTTACATTCCTGGCCACATGCACTGAAGCTGGTGGGTTCTAACCCAGCCCAGGGCAGCTAAACAACAATGACAACTACAACAAAAAATAGCCAGGCATTGTGGCGGGCACCTATAGTCCCAGCTGCTTGGGAGGCTGAGGCAAGAGAATCACTTAAGCCCAAGAGTTTGAGGTTGCTGTGAGGTGTGACGCTAGGGCACTCTACCGAGGGCGATGTAGTGAGACTCTGTCTTAAAAAAAAAAAATCTCTGTTCCTGCCACATGTACTCAATAAAGTGGTAGGTATGATAGTGGTAGATACGTTATAAAGAGGTAATTAATTGTTGACTAATTGAATATCATTCATTACTTTCAATTATCCTTACTGTCTCGTCTAATTTGTTAGGGGAAATTTTCTGAGACTTTCAGGAACCCAATCTTAAAAGTGTGTATAAACCTTCTTTATAGATTTTTAAGGATTAAAGCAAGTTCCTTTACTTCATGAAGGTACTGTCTAGCAGGAGAAGTGAGGATTTAGTAATCACCTTTATAGTAACAGCTAATGACATATCTGACTAATGCCTTGGTCATGTGCAGATTTTCACAAGATCTAGGAAAATTAAGTTTAAAATCATGGGGATTGGCTTGGCGCCTGTGGCTCAAGCAGCTAAGGCACCAGCCACATACATCTGAGCTGGCGGGTTCGAATCCAGCCCGAGCCCGCCAAACAACAATGACAGCTGCAACCAAAAAATAGCCAGGCATTGTGGCGGCGCCTGTAGTTCCAGCTACTTGGGAGGCGGAGGCAGGACAATCGCTTGAGCCCAGGAGTTGGAGGCTGCTGTGAGCTGTGATGCCGTAGCACTCTACCCAAGGCAACAGCTGAGGCTCTGTCTCAAAAAAAAAAAAAAACCAAAAAAACAAATCATGGGGATGGTGGTCTGAAAAGTTTTCCCATGTTGAAATGTATTTACGTTTTAGTTTCTAAATACTATGTGGGGTTAAATGTCTAGCGTGCTATTTTTTTGCATTCTAATGTATAGCTTCTACTTGAAAATCCTACTCTTCCTAACTGTCTGTGGTGGATAGTATTCTTCCTTTTCTACACATAAATGTTTCTGTGCCTATAGGCAAAAATAAGTTTTTTAATTAGAATATCATTTCAAGATTGGAGAAAAGCAGTAAACTTTCATTCTTTTCCAATCTGAAGAGAAGAATAAAGAGTTAACTTTATAATTCAGTATGTTAATATTCTTTTGTTGAATGGAATGTGGGAATCTATTGACATTATTTCTTTAAACCATAAATCAAGTCTTAGCTAAAAGTGTTTTGTATTTTTAGTTAAAGCAACTTAAATACACATTTGTTTTGCTAAAATAATTTACTAGTTTCTAGTTGAAGAAAGATATCCAGAATACATGGTGCTTTTAAGATTTTTTTCATCAGAGAGAAATTTTTATGGTAGATATTCTAATTTAACAAAAAGGGGCCAAATTTAATAAAAAGAATTCTCTTATTAACAATTAATTAGATGGAGTAGAGGATTGCTATTTCTCTACAAGAATCTCATTAGCTTAGTTAATGAAACAAAAGTGGACAGCCAAATTGTTCAGCTTCTGTTTTAATTGTTGGAAACTTTAAAAATAAGTTACAACTTTAAAAGGACTAGTATGCACCTACTATGTTAAAGCCAGTGTCCAGGAGAGAGTTAATCATCGTGTATTACTTTTATGCCAAACAACAATGCTGCCATTTTTTTTTTTTTTTTTGCACTTCTGGCCGGAGCTGGGTTTGAACCTGCCACCTCCGGCATGTGGGGCCGGCACCCTACTCCTTTAAGCCACAGGTACCGCCCACTGCCTCCATTTTTTAAAGAAAATTTAGCCTATACTGAATATTTCTGTGGCACGATTTGTCAAATATACTCTTTCCAGTAAGTTTGAGGTCTTGATGACTTTCATTGTTGTGGATGAAAATATCAAGGTACATCTTTAATACTGTCTTTCTTCGTAATCATGACTTTAGATTTCTAGAAGCGCTCAATCACTTTGAGAAAGCGAAAACCTTGATCTATCGTCTTCCTGGAGTGTTAACTTGGCCTACAAGTAATGTGATTATTGAAGAGTCTCAGCCGGAGAAAATAAAGGTAACTTTATTTCTGTAGAGGATATCTTACTAACTGTAAAAGTTCATTTGCACTGACAGATTTAGGTATCAGAAGACAAAGAGGTAGGAGTGCTCTGTCTCAAGCTCCCCCATACGTGTTCCTCCCTTGAGGTCTAAGGAGAATCACTGATGTTTCCTATGTGCCTGTCACATACCTTCCCCCTATTAGATGGATACTATTCATTCTTACTTTACAGATGAGGAAGATTAAGTTTAGAGAGGTTATGGGTGAACTCAAGGTAAAATAGCAAGTAAATGGTGGTGCTAGGATTTGAATCTAGAGTGGGTGTTATCAAATGATAATGCTGTACTGGTTATACTTAGAGGAAGGTACAGCATTTCTTTATTATTACCGCAGTTACGAAATGGTTCTCGAATATTTGGAAAATAATTAAAAAGTAGAAGGATCTGAACTTCTGCAAAGAAGATACACAGATAACAGTTTGAGCATTCATTAAAAGCTGTAAATTACAAAATGAGGTTTGATGATTATATAACAGAGGACAGGATTTTGATTGTGACTCTGAAATTCTGAAGTAACAATTTTTGTTTAATCCTCTTCTTTTCTTTTTTTTTTTTTTAATTTATTTTTGGGGGTTCATTGAGGGTACAAGAAACCAGGTTACACTGATTGCATTTGTTAGGTAAAGTCCCTCTTACAATCGTGTTTTGCCCCCAAAAGGTGTGACACACACCAAGACCCCACCCCCCTTGCTCCTACCCTCTCTCTACTCTTCCTTTCTCCACCCCTCCCTCCTCCTTTCTCTCTCTCCTCTCCCCTTACCCCACCCCCACCATGTCATTAATTGTCCTCATATCAAAATTGAGTACATGGGATTCATGCTTCTCCATTCTTGTGATGCTTTACTAAGAATAATGTGTTCCACTTCCATCCAGGTCAATGCAAAAGATGTAAAGTCTCCATCTTTTTTAATGGCTAAATACTATTCCATGGTGTACATATACCACAGCTTGTTAATCCATTCCTGGGTTGGTGGGCATTTAGGTTGTTTCCACATTTTGGTGATTGTAAATTGAGGTGCAATAAACAGTCTAGTGCAAGTGTCCTTATGATATAAGGATTTTTTTTCCTTCTGGGTAGATGTGCAGTAATGGGATTGCAGGATCAAATGGGAGGTCTAGCTTGAGTTCTTTAAGGGTTCTCTATACTTCTTCCAAAAAGGTTGTATCAGTTTGCAGTCCCACCAGCAGTGTAAAAATGTTCCCTTCTCTCCACATCCACGCCAGCATCTGTAGTTTTGAGATTTTGTGATGTGGGCCATTCTTCCTGGGGTTAGATGGTATCTCAGGTTAGTTTTGATTTGCATTTCTCTAATTAGGGATGATGAGCATTTTTTCAAATGTTTGTTAGCCATTTGTCTGTCTTCTTATGTTTCTTGCCCATTGATATATGGGATTGTTGGCTTTTTTCATATGGATTAATTTGTGTTTTCTATAGATCGTAGTTATCAAGCTTTTGTCTGATTCAAAATATGCAAATATTCTTTCCTATTGTGTAGGTTGTGGATTTCCTTTGGTTGTTGTCTTCTTAGCTATACAGAAGCTTTTCAGTTTAATTAAGTCCCATTTGTTTATTTTTGTTGTTGTTGCAATTGCCATGGCAGTGTTCTTCATGAAGTCTTCCCCCAGGCCGATATCTTCCAGTGTTTTTCCTATGCTTTCTTTGAGGATTTTTATTGTGTCATGCCTTAAATTTAAGTCCTTTATCCATCTTGAATCAATTTTTGTGAGTGGAGAAAGGTATGGGTCCAGTTTTAGTCTTTTACATGTGGATATCCAGTTCTCCCAGCACCATTTATTGAATAGGGAGTCTTTCGCCCAAGGTGTGTTCTTGTTTGGTTTATTCAAGATTAAGTGATTATAAGATGTTAGTTTCATTTCCTGGTTTTCTATTCGATTCTAAATGTCTATGTCTCTATTTTTGTGACAGTACAATGCTGTCTTGACCACTATGGCTTTTTAGTACAGCCTAAAATCTGATATGGTGATGCCCCCAGCTTTGTTTTTATTACTAAGAACTGCCTTAGCTATATGGGGTTTTTTCTGGTTCCATACAAAACGCAGAATAATTTTTTCCAATTCTTGAAAGTACAATGTTGGTATTTTAATAGGGATGGCATTGAATCTGTAGATTGCTTTGGGAAGTATAGACATTTTAACAATGTTTTTATTTTTTATTTTATTTTTGAGACAGAGCCTCAAGCTGTTACCCTGGATAGAGTGCTGTGGCATCATAGCTCACAGCAACCTCCAATTCCTGGGTTCAAGCGAGTGTCTTGCCTCCTCCTCCAAAGTAACTGGGACTACAGGCGCCCGCCACAATGCCCGGCCCTTTTTTTTTTTTTTTTTGGTTGCAGCCATCATTGTTGTTTGGCAGGCCTGGGCTGGATTCAAACCTGCCAGCTCAGGTGTACGTGGCTGGTGTCTTAGCCCGTTGAGCCACAAATGTTGAGCCAACATTTTAACAATGTTGATTCTTCCCAGCCATGAGCGTGGTATGTTCTTCCATTTATTAATATCCTCTGCTATTTCTTTTCTCAGGGTTTCATAATTTTCTTTATAGAGGTCCTTTACCTCTTTTGTTAGGTGTATTACTAGATATTTCATTTTCTGTGAAGCTATGGTGAAGGGTGTTGTGTCCTTAGCCTCTCATCTTGGCTGTTATTGATATGTACAAAGGCTACTGACTTGTGGATATTGATTTTATATCCTGAGACATTACTGTATTTTTGGATGACTTCTAGGAGTCTTGTGGTTGAGTCTTTGGGGTTCTCTAGGTATAAGATCATATCATCAGTAAAGAGGGAGAGTTTGACCTCCCGTACTCCCATTTGGATGCCCTTTATTTCCTGGTCTTGCCTGATTGTATTGGCTAGAACATCCAGCACTATGTTGAATAGTAATGGTGACAGAGCACAACCTTGTCTGGTTCTAGTTCTAAGAGGAAAAGCTTTCAGTTTTACTCCATTCAGTAAAATATTAGCTGTGGATTTGTCATAGATAGCTTCAATCAGTTTCAGAAATGTGCTACTTATGCCTATACTCTTTAGTGTTCTATTTAGAAAATGATACTGGATTTTATCGAATGCTTTTTCTGCATCTATTGAGAGGATCATAAGGTCTTTGTTTATGCTTCTATTAATATGGTGAATAACGTTTACATTACTTGCATATGGTAAACCAGTCTTGCACCCTGGGATGAAACGTACTTGATCATGATGTATGACATTTTTAATGATGAGCTGTAATCTATTGGCTAGGATTTTGTTGAGAATTTTTGCATCTATATTCATGAGTGAAATTGGTCTGAAATTCTCCTTTTTAGTTTGGTCTTTTCCTGGTTTTGGTATCAGGGTAATGTTTGCTTTGTAGAACATGTTGAGGAAGACTCCTTCCTCCTCAATTTTTTGGAATAATTTCTGCAGTATGGGAATAAGCTCTTCCTTGAAGGTTTGATAGAATTCTGGTGTGAAGCCATCTGAACTAGGGCATTTTTTTGTTGAAAGATTTTTTATTGTTTCTTTAATCTCAGTGCTTGAAATTGGTCTGTTCGGGAGCTCTATTTCTTCCTGGCTAAGTCTAGGGAGAGAGTGTGATTCCAAATATTGATCCATTTCCTTCACATTGTCAAATTTCTGGGCATAGAGTTTCTGGTAGTATTCAGAGATGATCTCTTGTATCTCTGTAGCATCAGTTGTAATTTCCCCTTTTTCATTTCTGATTGAGGTTACTAGAGATTTTACTTTTCTATTTCTAGTTAGTCTGGCCAAACATTTATCTATTTAATTTTTTTTTTCAAAGAACCAACTCCTAGTTTCATTAATTTTCTGAATAATTCTTTTGTTTTCAGTTTCATTGATCTCTGATTTAATTTTGGATATTTCTTTTCTTCTACTGGGTTTAGGCTTAGAATGTTCTTCTTTTTCCAATTCCTCAGATGGCTTGTAAGTTTGTTGATGTGCTCTCTTTCTGTTTCTCGAATGTAGGCATCTAAAGTGATAAATTTTCCTCTCAGAACTGCTTTTGCAGTATCCTACAGGTTTTGGTAGCTTGTGTCTTCATTGTTGTTATGCTTAAGGAAGTTAATGATTTCCTGTTTTATTTCTTCTTGTACCCAACTGTTATTCAACAGAAGGTTTTTTAATTTCCATGCCTTTATGTGGGGTTGAATGTTTTTGTTGGAGTTGAGTTCCACCTTTAGTGCCTTGTGGCCTGAGAAGATACAAGGTAAAATTTCAATTCTTTTGATTCTGTTGAGGTTTATTTTGTGTCCTAGGATATGATCAATTTTGGAGAATGTTCCATGGGGTAATAAGAAGAATGTATATTGTTTATCTTTGGAAAGGAGTGTTCTATATACGTCTATAAAGCACAGTTGTTCTAGGGTCTCATTTAAATCCCTTATATCTTTGTTTAATTTCTGTTTAGAGGATCTGTCCAACTCTGTAAGAGGAGTATTAAAGTCCCCTGTTATTATGGTATTACAAGATAACATATTGCTCAGACTCAGTAAGATCTGTTTCAAGAATCTGGGAGCATTTAAACTGGGTGGGTAAATATTTAGAATTGAAATGTCTTCTTGTTGTATTTTTCCCTTGACCAATATAAAGTGACCATCTTTGTCTTTTTTGATTTTATTTGCTTTACATCCATATGTATCTAAAAATAAGATCGCAACTCCTCTTTTCTTCTGAATTCCATTTGCCTGAAAAATTTTCTTCCAACCCTTAACTCGGAGTTTTAATTTATCTTTTAAAGCTTGGTGTGTTTTCTGCAGACAGCAAATGCATTTTTTTTAAACCAGTGAGGCAATCTATGCCTCTTCAGTGGGGAATTCAAGCCAGTAACATTTATTGAGATAATTGTTAAGTGTGGTAGTGTTCTATTCATCTTATTTTGTGAGAATCCATTGCTTAGTTTTATCTTTTGCATCAATATGGAAAACAGTATAGGTTCTGTCCTTTAATTTCTGAGTTCTTACTTTGCTGTTGATCCATTGTGATGGTCAGTCAGGTTGAAGTATTTCCTGTAGAGCTGGTCTTGTGGTGAATTTCCTCAGTGTTTGTATATCAGTAACTGATTTGATTTCTCCATCAATTTGAAGTTTAGCTTAGCAGGATATAGAATTCTGGCTTGGAAATTGTTCTGTTTAAGCAGATTAAAGGTGGATGACCATTGTCTTCTTGCTTGGAAAGTTTCATTAGAGAAATCTGCGGTCACCCTGATGGATTTGCCCCTATAGGTCAACTGGTGCTTAGTCCTGGCAGCTTGAAGAATCTTTTCTTTTGTCTTGACTTTGGACAGGTTCATCACAATGTGTCTTGGAGAAGCTCAGTCAGCATTGAGGCGACCTGGGGCCCAATATCCCTCGGAGAGGAGTGTGTCAGCATCTTTGGTGATATTTGGGAAATTTTCATTTATAATATTCTCTAGCATGGCTTCCATTCCCCTGGGGCATTCTTCTTCCCTTTCTGGGATACCTATAACTCGTATGTTTGAACGCTTCATAAAGTCCCATAATTCTGTCAGTGAACGTTCTGCTTTCTCCCTTTCCTTTTCTGCCTCTTTAACTATATGAGTTATCTCAAGAGCTTTGTCCTCTACCTCCAAAATTCTTTCTTCTGCAAGGTCTGATCTTTTGTTGACACTTTCTATTGCATCTTTAAGTTCCCTAATTGACTGTTTCAGTTCCTTCAGCTCTATATCCTTTCTATATTGTTCATATCGTTCATCACTTATTTGATTCTGTTTTTGGATTTCCTTTGGGTTATTTTCCACTTTATCAGCAGTTTCCTTCATTGTTTCCATCATTTCCTTCATTATTTTCATCCTCTATATTCTAAATTCCCTTTCTCTCATTTCTAACATTTCTTTATAGGTGGAATCCTCTGCAGTAGCTACCTCACAGTCCCTTGGGGGAGTTGCTCTGGACTGGTTTTTCATGATGCCAGGAGTGTTCTGCTGGTTCTTCCTCATGAGTGATTTCTTTTATCTGTGTCCTTGCCCTAATTTTCCTATCACTTCCTCGATCTTTAAGTTGCTGTGCTGCTGGACTAGGGTTTCGATAAGTCCTTTCGGTACAGGACTAGAAGGATGAGAAGATTGAAGAGCAAGAAGGGAAAAAAGAAAGGAAAAAAAAAAAGAAAAAAGAGAAAGGAGAAGGGTTGGGTAAAAGGGAATATTGACAAAAAGAAGAGAGGCACAGAAAGAGGGGGACAGGAGCAATATGTGTGTGCAGTAGGGTACTTTGACCCAACTTTAAAAACCCCTAATCTCTGGGGGTGCTGGGTTGGGTGGTTCTCTTGAGGTCAACAGCTCTTTGCTTGCCTGTTTGGACACAGTACCCCAACTTCACCAAGTAAAGAAGAAAGACAAAAATGCAATAAATCAAACCAAAACAAGCAAACAGAAAACTTTATGGGATAAAATTGGGGGAAAAACCAAATAATAGGGGTAGAAACACTAGCAAAAATGAAGTTCTAATTGTTCAAAAAGGCAACAATGGGAAATTGTATTTAAACTAGAAAAATGAAAAAAGAAAAGAGAAAAAGGAAAGAAAGCTATAATAAAAATGTTGAAATTTAAACAAAAACAAAGCAGTATATATACCTTGCTGGATATTGTCTGGGCAACAGGTGATCTTCTGGGGTATGAGATGTTAATTACAGTGCTGGTACAGCTGTACGAGATGGAGACTGGAGGCCTCTGCTGATTTCTTAAACCCCACAGGGTGGAGAGCCTAAATCTCTCCTTAGCCTGCTTAAAAGGCACTTTCAACTGCTAACTTTGGCTAAGCAGAAGTTTTTTCAGGAAAGCACTTGTTGCTGAAATCACTCCTGAAGTGGCTATCCACTTAGCCGGTGTGCCAAAATCGGTCTCACTCTATGCCCTTGAGGGCTAAGGCTGTAAGGCATCTCAGTCTCTGCCTTTAGGCTGCTCAGTCACTAGATTACTCCCTCCCATCCATTCCTTGCTCTGTGACTCTGAGGGTGGAGCTTACCAGACAGTTCTCCCACAGTGGCTCCACTCGGTCCTCAGCGAACACTATTAGCTCCATCTGGCTCAGTGGCTCAGTCTGGGGCCCTAGACAACACTTATAGTCCTCTGCACCCTTGCCCAAGTTCTCCCAAGGTAGTTCAACTGAGTGCCAACTCCAGAAAAACCAAAATAGCTCACAGGTAAGGCCTTTCCAGTTTGCAATCTCATTGCTCCTGTGAGATTAGACCGAATGAACATATACAAACACTTGCCAGTTCTCCACTGCTTTTGTCCGCCTCATGGGGTCCAGAAGTCTCATGCTGACTCCCTGTGTCCCCAGAGGGATGTTTCTGGGCAGATCCCACCAGCCAGAGATGCCTGAAGTCTTCTCTCCCCAGACTCACCGTGCCCAGTTGCAAGGAAGCTGTTACTCGGCCACCATCTTGCTCCTCCATCCAATCCTCTTTTTAATATCCCTCTCCTGTCATCTCTGTATCAGCCTGTTTTTAAAAGGAAAAATGTTAAAAGTTCTATGTGGTTTGTTCTTAACTAAAAGAATTTAGCCATTTGTATGCTGAAAATATTTTTCTGGCAAGAGGCTTTTGAAATCACAAACATTTGGCTCAGTGCCTGTGGCTCAGCGGACTAAGGTGCCAGCCATGTAAGCCTGAGCTGGCGGGTTCAAATCCAGCCTGGGCCCGCCAACCAACAATGATGGTTGCAACCCAAACAAAAATAGCTGGGTGTTGTGGCGGGTGCCCGTAGTCCCAGCGACTTGGGAGGCAGAGGCAGGAGACTCGCTTGAGCCCAGGAATTGGAGGTTGCTGTGAGCTGTGATGCCAC
>CAUYON010101301.1:0-17406 GCA_963573935.1 Arctocebus calabarensis | reverse complement strand
CCCTGGGTAGAGTGCTGTGGCATCACAGCTCACAGCAACCTCCAATTCCTGGGCTTAAGCGAGTCTCCTGCCTCTGCCTCCCAAGTAGCTGGGACTACAGCCACCCGCTACAACGCCCGGCCATTTTTGGTTGCAGCCGTCATTATTGTTTGGTGGGCCCGGGCTGGATTCGAACCCGCCAGCTCAGGTGTATGTGGCTGGCACCTTAGCCCGCTGAGCCACAGGCACTGAGCCGGTTAACTCTTGTGGTATGTAGGATACACTGAAAAAGGAATTTTAAAAATTGTAAGGAGGGGGATGGCACCTGATACACTGAAAAAGGAATTTTAAAAATTGTAAGGGGGGGGATGGCACCTGTGCCTCATCGAGTAGGGCGCTGGCCCCACATACCAAAGGTGGCAGATTCAAACCCAGCCTCCACCAAACTGCAAAACAGAAAAATAGCCGGGCATTGTGGCAGGTGCCTGTAGTCCCAGCTACTAGGGAGGCTGAGGCAAGAGAATTGCCTAAGCCCAGGAGTTGGAGGTTGCTGTGAATGTGATGCCACAGCACTCTACCGAGGGTGATACAGTGAGACTCAAAAACAAAACAAAAAAAAAATGTAAGGGGGAATAAAATGAAAATACAGTTTAATCAAGTTTAGTTTAAAATAGATGTACAAGGTGGGGAGAAGCTGATAATTAAGGAGCTATTTGGGAGTTTGTAATGGTATTCAAAGTGTGAGGTGATGACTAGCTGTGAGGTAGTTGAAGTGGGAATGAAGAGGAAAAAGAATTTAAAAGAAAAACAGGGCTCGGTGCCTGTGGCTCAACAGGCTAAGGCGCCAGCCACGTACGCCTGAGTTGGCGGGTTCAAATCCAGCCCAGGCCCACCAAACAACAATGATGGCTGCAACCAAAAAATGGCCGGGCATTGTGGCGGGCACCTATAGTCCTAGCTGCTTGGGAGGCAGAGGCAGGAGACTCACTTGAGCCCAGAAATTGGAGGTTGCTGTGAGCTGTGATGCCACAGCATTCTACCCAGGGTGACAGCTTGAGGCCCTGCCTCAAAAAATAAATAAATAAATAAATAAATAAAAATAAAAGAAAAACAGATAGGACTTAATAACTGACTAGGTATAAAAGGTGAAGTTTTATTCATAGACCGTCAGCTTTGGTGACTTTTCATTCCCCATATTATTAATTAGACATAAGTAGGAATTTTTGAAGAAAGAGTTTTGGCCTTTATCAATTTTCTTTTTTACAATTTTTTTTTTCAAGACAGGGTCTTACTCTGTTGTCCTGGGTAGAGTGCCATGGCATTACTGTAGCTCACAGCAGACTCAAACTCTTGGGGCTCAGAAGATCCACTTGCCCCGAGTAGCTGGGACTACAGGTGCCTGCCATAACATCCAACTATTTTTAGAGACAGAGTCTGGCTCTTGCTCAGGCTGGTCTCCAAACTCCTGAGCTCAAGCAATCCACCTGCCTCGGCCTTCCAGAATGCTAGGATTACAGATGTGAGCCACTGCACCCAGCCTCTAGTTTTCGCCTTTGGAGAAGCTCTTTTTTCCCTCTATTCCTTTCCCACCTCCGTATATAATTTGAAAGAAAAAACTTCACTGTCCTTAGGCAGCTGATTAGCACCTTCCTTTAATCTTTCTCCAAATAACACACTGTTACCATCGCATTCCAAAATAGCTATTACATGAGTTAAAAGATGTTCTGCCTCACTAGTAATTAAATAACATGCAACCAAGTTTGTTTTTTTACAGTATTTAATGATGTGAGGGCTTGATGAGACACATGTTTATTTCTATTAGAGTAAATTAATGTAATTTTTAAGGAAAAAAATTTGCAGATTTGTAGCAAAAGGCTTTAAAAAGTTTTCCTACTTCAGCTTGGCGCCGTACCACAGTGGTTGTGGCGCCAGCCACACACACTGAAGATGGAGGGTTCTAACCCAGCCCGGGCCAGCTAACCGACAATGACAACTGCAACAAAAAATAGCCAGGTGTTGTACAGGCGCCAGTGGTCCCAGGTACTTGGGAGGCTGATGCCAAAGAATCACTTGAGCCCAAGAGCTGGAGGTTGCTGTGAGATGTGATGCCACAGCACTCTACCAAGGGCCACGTCTCAAAAAAAAATTTTCCTACTTCCATCTTAAAATTCACAGTAAGGAAATAAACAAAGATAACATATGCCAAAATGTTAGTTACAATATTCCCAGTTTTTTTAGTTTTTCACAATTGCAACTATATCTAACTGTCCAGGTGTAAGAGTGAATGGTTAGAAACTGTATATATGATGGGATATTGCACAGCCTTAAAAAAAAAGTTTTGATTTAATGAGAAAGTAAATGTTTATGATATGTAGTTGGCCCTCTATATCCACAGGTTCCACATCCATATGTTCAACCAACTAAGGATCAAAAATATTAGGGAAAAAAATAATAGAAGTCTCACTATGTTACCCTCCGTAGAGTGCTGTGGTATCACAGCTCACAGCAACGTCCAGCTCTTGGGCTTAGGTGATTCTCTTGCCTCAGCTCCCGAGTAGCTGAATACAAATTTTTTTTAAATATAGTATAACGACTACTTATGTTGCATTTACATTGTATTATTATAAGTAGCTTTAGAAGTATTTGAAAGGCTATGTGTAGGTCATATGCAAATAATGTGCCATTTTACATAAGGGACTTGAGCATCCATACGTTTTGATATCCATGGGTATTCCTGGAATCAGTCCCCTCACAGAGGCCTAGAGACAGCTACAATTTTTTTTTTTTTATTTTTTTTAGACAGAGCCTCAAGGTGTCACCCTGGATAGAGTGCCATGGCATCATAGCTCACAGCAACCTCCAATTCCTAGGCTCAAGTGAGTCTCCTGCCTCTGCCTCCCATGTAGCTGGGACTACAGGCGCCTGCCACAACGCCCGGCCATTTTTTTGGTTGCAACCACCATGTTGTTTGGCGGGCCCGGGCTGGATTCGAACCCGCCAGCTCAGGTGTACGTGGCTGGCACCTTAGCCCGTTGAGCCACAGGCACCGAGCCGAGACAGCTACAATGTTAAAGTGAATTCCAGTTTTGTATATTTGAGTAATATCCTATTATATGCCTTTCTGATCTGTTTTTATAATCATTATTGAAGCAAAAAGTCTTACTGTTCTTTTCAGAAATTAATTGCCTACTGCTACAGATAATAAAACCAATTTTAACCTTCAAGAGCTAAAAATTTCTCCCTTAAAATCTGAAATTACCTATTAAAAATTATGACTCAGTGACATTTGAATAAGACACATAGTATAAAAAACATTTAGGAAATCATGGAGATGAGTTTTAATATCTTACCAAAATAATTGAATTGGACACATTTTGTTTTTGATTCATGAAACTGACAACATTTTAAAAATGTAGTTTGGAGGGCGGCACCTATGGCTCAGCGAGTAGGGTGCTGGCCCCACATACCGAGGGTGGCGGGTTCAAACCCAGCCTCAGCAGAACTGCAAAATAAAAAAATAGCCGGGCGTTGTGTCAGGCGCCTGTAGTCCCATCTGCTCAGGAGGCTGAGGCAAGAGAATCTCCTAAGCCCAGGAGTTGGAGGTTGCTGTGAGCTGTGTGACTCCACGGCACTCTACCAAGGGGGATAAAGTGAGACTCTGTCTCTACAAAAAAAAATTTTTTTAAATGTAGTTTGGAAAATGGGTTCCTCAAACTTAACTTCACTAATCTTCAAACAGTGATTAACATTTATTGAATGTTTGTTATGGCCAATAATGGTTCTAAAGCAACATTCTAAACTTGCAGATTAACTCATTCAATCCTCAAAACAATCCTTTGATAAAGATATTATTATTTCCACTTTAGGTGAATCAACTGAGGCTCAGAAAGTTAGGTAACTTGCCTAAATAAGTGGCAGACCTAGGATTCTAATTCAGGCAGTCTGGATCCTGGCCTTCTTTTTCACTGCTACTAAATTTGCTCCAAAGAAAGAATTCCAAAGGACAAGGTCAAAGTCACCTAAATAGATAAGGACAGTTTTAACCAAGAGTCAGCAATTAGAACTAGAGCTCAAGTAAAAGAAATCATTACAAGCAGAAATCAGAAATTATTCTAAACCTTCACCTTACCAGTCTTAAGTAGGTTTGATAAGAGGGGCTTTGGAGCCAGAAATCATGGTACTGTCTCCCAGAGATGTTTGGGGGATCAAGAGTGAATGCGTGCATGTGGAACAATGCCTTACGTTTAGTACTCCGTAACTATTAGCTGTTAATACTGAAGATCTATTTAAGAGCATTCTTCCTGGAAAAAGTATGTATATTTATACCCAAATGTACAAGTTTAGGCCCTTTGTTGACCATTTAAAGCCCATGTTTGGATCCTCTTAACTAGGATCAGAATGAAGAATCTCTGTTATAAATAAATCTCTTTTTGCCCTTGAATATGTTTGAGTCAGAATTTGTTGTCCAAGGGAAGGGGTGCCAGTTCTCATTTTTACCTGGTATTGAGGTGAAACGAATGCAGTCTTCATTTATTAATGCCTTTTTGAAGACTGAATAATTTCATACTGACTCTCTTGACTCCTGGCCTGTGATGCTCACATTAATTGGGGGAATGACTCCCAAATAAACACATTTAGTTATGGAAATCCAGTGTGACTGTTCAGAATTTTGCAGCCAAGCCCATTGTTTCTTTCTTCAGCTTCCTGGATCTTGACATAATTGTTTGAGACTTTTAGGCCTCTGTTGGTGCCACCACCCCGTGCAATTCTATTGATAACCCAATAGCAGTGACACTTGGAGCCCTAGCATGCTACCAGATGAAAAGAGAACATAAGCTAAGGCAGTCATGTTTTAGACTACATTGCCCGCCAGTGTTCACCTCCAAGGCCACATTTAGAGGGGCTATTGAGCAACTACGTGAAGATAGCAACCAGGAGGCAGAGGATAGGGCTACCATGTGGTATGAAGAGCTGCCATCAGAACTAAGAAGAGAAGACTAAGGTAGCAGTGAGAAAACTGTTACTAGCTGCTGTTTTTGCAGGGTACAGAGGCCATATGGCATAGTAATTCAAAGGTCAGTTTAGAGCTGCATTTCAATCCCAACTTTCTAGCTGGTATGACTTCAGGGTTTGGGTTAGAATGGTATAGTGAAAAAGAAGAGTACATTGCATATGGGCAGCAGACAGGTTTGTGTCCTTGTGCAGCTGCTGGCCTGCTTTGCAACTTCTGGCAATTCATTTAACCTGAGAACACTTAGTTTTCTAATCTGTAAATCTGAAATGCAATCTTGCTTTGTCTTCTTCACATGGATGTTATAATAGTTAATTGACTTAGTTTCTACATGAAAGAACTTGGTAAGCTATAAAACATCATTCAAATTTTAATTATTTATTACATGAAAATAACATTCTGAATAAACACAACGTTATTTTATGTTTAAGAAAGACATCACATGGCTCAGCGCCTGTGGCTCAGCAGGCTAAGGCGCCAGCCACGTACACCTGAGCTGGCGGGTTCGAATCCAGCCCAGGCCCGCCAAACAACAATGACAGCTGCAGCCAAAAAATGGCCGGGCGTTGTGGCGGGCGCCTGTAGTCCCAGCTACTTGGGAGGCAAGAGACTTGCTTGAGCCCAAGAATTGGAGGTTGCTGTGAGCTGTGATGCTACTCTATCCAGGGTGACAGCTTGAGGCTCTGTCTCAAAAAAAAAAAGAAAAATCCAAAGATTTGGGGATGTGAAGGGAATGTGAAGATGGATGAGTTTTCCTTCTATGGCTATTTTAAAATTATAAGAAAGACATCAACTTGGGGTCCTTTACCCTAGCAAGAATTCAGTATAAGAAAGTCTTTTCAGAGAAAGGTAAATTATATTTTCTACCTTACCTTTTTTTTAGGAATCCTTTCCTAAAAAAAATTTGACATCCTAGGCAATAGCTGACTTGAGGAATATTTTACTTCCATATAAGTCACATTCTATTTTAAATTGTATATATGCTTTTTAGAAATGATTTTTTTTTTTTTTTGAGACAAGATCTTGCTCTGTTGCCTAAGATAAAATGCAATGGCATTAACACAGCTCATTACAACCTCCAATTCCTTGGCTCAAGTGATCCTCCTACCTTAGGCTCCTTAAAGTAGCTGAGACTCTAGGCGTGTTTCACCGTGCCCAGCTAATTTTTCTATTGTTTGTAGAGACAGGGTTTCACTATGTTGCGGAGGTTGGTCTCAAACTCCTGGAATTAAGATCCACCCGACCCGTTCCTGGCCTCCCAAAGTGCTTGGATTACAGGCATGGGCCAAACATACCAGGCCAGAAATGATATTTTTTAAAATCAATTATCCATAGAAAATTTGAAACAACAGAGCAGTGAGCACAACTTTTATACTCTTTTCTAGATTCACCAACAACCTCTAAACCATATCTATTCTGCCTTTATTGCCGTACACATTTCTCTTTTGCCAGACCATCCAAAAGTAGACCACAGCCATCAGAAATATGCTGTTTTAATTATTATTTTATCTGCTGCTTAGTGCAGCGGAACAACAAGAAGATTGTAGTTTATTGTGTAATTGGTGCTAAATGTTAGGACATTAGTGTTTACTATCTGAAGTCTTGGGTACATTTTGTTGAAGTCAATGATACTCAGATTGGGGTTATTTTCTTAACAATCGCTGAATGATGCTTAATTTCTAAGGTCTGTGTGGTCACAGAAGCAATATTTGACTAATTATTAGTACATGTAAGGCCCTAACATTTAATGGCAGTAGTGTTCTTGAATAAAAATAAAGTTAAAAATAGTTAAAATACTACTTTTTTTTTTTAAGACAGAGCCTCAAGCTGTCACGCTGGGTAGAGTGCTATAGCATCACAGCTCATAGCAACCTCCAATTCCTGGGCTCAAACAAGTCTCCTGCCTCTGCCTTCCAAGTAGCTGGGACTACAGGCGCCCACCACAACGCCTGGCTATTTTTTTTGGTTGCAGCCATCATTGTTGTTTGGCGGGCCCGGGCTGGATTTGAACCCGCCAGCTAAGGTGTATGTGGCTGGCGCCTTAGCCGCTTGAGCCAATAGGCACCGAGCCACTACATGTTTTTTTAAATATGTCTTTGCTTTTACATGATAACCAATTTGGAAAAACGAAAAATTCAGTATTTAAAGTAGAACTTAAATTAGGACTTGAATCTGTAATTCATTGGAAGGTTTATTTATTGTTACAAATTGGTGTTTTCTGATGGAAAATACATGCATTGTAATCACTTAAGCTAAATATGACTACAACTGTAAGAGGTTTTTTTTTTTTCCAGGAGATTTTGATGAATTCACTCAAGATAATAAGGACGTTATGTTGAAAAGCATAGCAGAAGACCTTCGTAATCACTTGCCTCTAGAAACCATCCTTTCTTCAGAACAGCTAGCCCTTCAAAAAGTAAATACATTAAATTAATTTGCTCTTAGTGCTACTTAAGGAGTCTCCTATTTTTCCCTAATGCCTTTCTAGTCTAATTAGTCCTAACTTCAGTTGTAAAGTAGTTTTTCATTTAGTGCTTCAACTATGTCCCCAGTTCTTCTGAGCCCTTAACCCAAAGGTCCTCAACCTTCCTAAGGCCATGGCCTTTTAATGCAGTTCCTGTGGGTCGTGACCCGCAGGTTGAGAACCACTGCCTTAACCCTTTGGCTCCCTAGTGCTATTCATTCAGCAAATATTTTTTGAGAGCATCCTGTTTGCTAAGCTTTCAAAAATAAAAAACAGTAACTGCCCCACAATGGCCAACAGTATAGCCCTGCTAGTTCTCATTTTTCTTTTCCGTGTAGCCCCCTCCTTCAAGTTCCTTCAAATCCCAGGCCTCATGAGTGTCCTCTGTTATGAATATTGATTTGTAAAACAAAGCTAATGATAACTCTTCTTTGCCAACTAATCTACAAAACGGCAAAAATCTATAATACTGGAGAAGAAAAATGAAATCCTGTACATTCTTTTTTTATTACTATTTTTTTTTTCTTTTCTAAAATCAGGTCTCACTCTGTCACCCTAGATAGAGTGCCCTGCTGTGGTAGCTCACAGCAACCTCAAACTCCTGGCTTCAAGCCTTCTTCTTGCCTCAGCCTCCCAAGTAGCTGGGACTACTGTCATGCTTCACCATGCCCAGGTAGTTTTTTGTTTTTAGTAGAGATAAGATCACACTATTGCTCACGCTTGTCTTGAAGTCCTGAGCTCAAGTAATTTACCCACCTCAGCTTCCCAGAGTGCTAGGGTTACAGCCATCCAGATATTCAGAGTAGATTCTCAATGGAGGAACATAGTGAATAGTATAAAAATTGAGAGAAATATTTATGATATAGATTGGATTATTTTTGGTTTTTTTTTTATAAGACAGGATCTCATTCTGTCACCCAGGCTGGAACACCTAATCATAGCCCACTGAAGCCTTGAACTCTTAGGCTCAAGCAATCATCCTACCTCATCCTCCCAAGTAGCTAAGGTGCCACCAGACCCAGTTAATTTTTTTGTTTTTTAGATAATGGAATCTCACTCTGTTGCCCTGGCTGGTCTCAAACTCCTGGGCTGAAATGATTCTTCTTCCATAGCCTCCCAAAGTGTCGGGATTACAGGCATGAGCCACTGCACCCTGCCCGAATGTTATTAATAAAGCAGTCTTATCGTATATACCACAATATATAAAATGAGGGGGGGAAGTATTCATTGTATGTTAACAGTTGATCCACAATCTTTTAACAAATTAAGGTCTTTTTATCTTTCTTTCTTTCTTATCCTTATAGATATCCATACCTGATTTTTACATATTTATAATATAGTTTTCTTTGTGTAAGTGGGTATATAATTCTTAGGTATCCAAATAGGATTCTTTATTATGGTTAAAGTAGAAGGAGTCAGACACTTTCCTTTGTAGCTACTCCCTATTATAACTTGTATCACGAATATGAATAAAGGGCTAGTATTTGTAAACATTAAGTTTTAATAACATTATTATTTGAAAACTTTGCATTCTAGGCAAAGATTAGTTGTTAATATTACTTGGTAAGTCACTGCCATGTAGGACTCAAAAGACCTGATATTAGTTTCAACTTTCCTCTACTATTTCGAGAAATCTCTCTGGGTATCAGTTTCTTTGTCTATAAAATACAATACTTAGGATAGGCAAGATGATCTCTAATATTCCTTTCAACTAAAATTCTGTGTATTCCTCAAATCTATTTTGCATCATTCCAGGTCAAATAAAAAGTTGCTGGGGTCTCAGAAATAAGATGAAAAAAGAACAGTTACTGACTTGAATAAGTGAAATTTATGTTTCTGTGCCTTCTTTTAGCTCTCAAACTTTTAGTATATGAACCACTGATGTTTTGCCTTATTTAGCAATAAAAGGAAATTTCTTTGTACTGTTTCTTTTGATGTTTTTCTCTTCCCACCAGATGCAGCAGCAGCCAGACCCCACAGTTCACATTGATGCATTCCTTTATGATGAAGACTTTATTGATTCATTATGTGAGGAGGGAAAAATGAGCAGAAACTACTGTATGGTCTGTGGCTCTCACAAGACAGCACCTTTAGGTAGGCGCCCAAGCATGCAAATCTGATGCCTTTGTATGTGTACTTTTTCCTTACATGTCACGAATATACAAATTTTTGACCAAGCCATTCAGTATTTTTTGAAACATCCACAGCAGTTAAGGAAACTGAGTATTAATAGAAATATTATATAGGGAGGCTAGGCTACTCATTGTTCCCCAGGGTACATCTACAAACTATTTTTCACACTTAAAAGCTGTTTAATTAGAGACAACTCTTAAATCCAGAAACTAATCAGAAGTAACTGAATACTTGACAACCAACTCATAACTCTACATACTCAACAGAAATTAATAATATTAACCATACGCTAATTTGCAATGAGAAATATATCTTCCTGGCTCGGCGCCTGTGGCTCAAGCAGTTAAGGCGCCAGCCACGTACACCTGAGCTAGTGGGTTCGAGTCCAGCTTGGGCCCGCCAAACAAAATGACGGCTGCATCCAAATAATGGCTGGGCACTGTGGCCGGTGACTGTAGTCCCAGCTACTTGGGAGGCGGAGGCAGGAGACTCGCTTGAGCCCAGGAGTTGGAGGTTGCTGTGAGCTGTGATGTCACAGCACTCTATCCAGGGTGACAGCTTGAGGCTCTGTCTCAAAAAAAAAAAAAAAGAAATGTAATTTCCTTGGGAGCTGAAATATTCTCCCTATGAAAACATCTACTTGAGAAATCGTACAGTGAGCAGATGTTATTGAGTGGGTATGGACTTAGATGACAGAGATAATCTTGAGAAGCAGTTTATTCAGGCCATAATGTGACCCAGTGAAGCATCCTGACCTGTAACAGAGAACAACTTCAGTAACAATCTCCTGCATCTCTGCCCCTCAGGCATAGTACCTATGTCCAAAATAAGAAAACTGCACTAACCCTATGCTGCTAATATGTTAAGTCTTCCGTTAATACATTCTTTGTTCAAACTAGGTATGATCGTCTGGTCTGTTGCTTTAAGCGTGTACCTCGCAGCTCAATTAGATTAGAGTTGTTGCACGGGGTGGGCTACCCCTCCTGGTAAATAATTTTGTGCTTATATGTATGTTACTCATTTAGGAAATATCCTTCTCAAAGGTTAACAACTACCAAATTTGGAATATGTTGCTAATACAAATATATTTTGCCTATATTATAATTTGGGATTAAATTTCTCTGATTTACTGATTTAAGATTCTATTTCTGGATAATACTTCTAATTTCTTTTTGGGGTAGTTAAAATGCACAAAATGAAAAGGATGTGGATAAGAACAACAGGGAAAAACTACAAAGTAAATTATAATACTATATCAAATAGAGCGCTGATTTATAACGAGTCACAGAAGAGCTATAATTGGCAAATAATAATTTGAAGATTAGGCTGCATCTGCCTATAAAAATCAAGTTTTTAATGACTGGGTACCCAGGCCAGCCCAGATAAATATAGTGAATCAGAAATAACTCTTGCTATTATAAACTCTTCCTCCCACATGACCTTCCTGGTCATGTCTAGCTACCAGACATTAACAGTGACTCTAGCTCAGAGAAGAAGTACAAGTAAGCCAAAGAGAATGATGAGCATGATGGTCCCAGGGAGATAAGGACTACACTGGTCAAGCCCTCCCCACTTCTTAGACCTGGTCCCAGAGGATTGGCCCACCTGCTTACTTCTGAGACCTGGTCCCAGAGGATTGGCCCACCTGCTTCCATTTTGATTGCTACCATCTATTGGTTGTGACCAAGGTTTCCCCCGCCTACCCATTATATTATGTAGAATATAATATAATAAGTCTTAGGGTTACATCCATATCAGGAAGAAAGCCAGACTCAGGCTATCCCAGATAACTTACTTCATGACAGCAATTGGAGTGAGAAGATAGATGAAGAGGCTAGAAATGGTGGCATCTAAGCAGGATAAGAGCAATTTCTGGAGTTATCTTAATCTCCCTTCATATCACTTCTCTCGTACTCCGGGACACATTCTAGGTTGGTCAGGGCCGCCACATCACATAACTCCAGGGATGAGTGTTTGTTAGGTAGTATAACATCGATGCAGCAGTATAAGGCAGTTCTGAGGTTTGAGTCGGGGTTCAGTGAGAAAGTCAGAGGGTATGGAAGATAGGAAGCCATCCCAGGCAGCAACAGGTCACAGAGAGAAGAGGGGAAAACCCAGGACATCCCAAGAAGAAAATGAAGGGCAGGGGGATAGGGATGGTCATCTAAGTAGCTGTTCCCTTGAGGTCTTTTATGTGGCAGAGACTAAATATTTATTCTTTAGTTACAGTTTAGAGTGAACAAATACAAAGTTATTAATTTTTTCTAAATAACCTCTGGATTTCATTGGTTAGGGAAAAAACTGTGATAAATACCTTATAAATATAGGTGAAAAAATTCAAAGTACAGAATGTTATTGTTCATGCCTAAGCAAATTTGACATTCACTCTGTTCTAATTCTCCAGGATTTATTTCTCATTCCTTCTCCCTCATGGAATTGAAGTTCATTTATCATCATGTTCTCCCTGATCTGTCCGGAAAGATCTTGGTTGATGTTGGTTCCAGGCTCGGCACAGTCCTTTATGGGGTAAAGTCCAGCTTGTGGACATACTCAACACTTGGAAAATACTTTCCTCTCCTGCTAATAACAGCTTTGCCTGCCACCATGCAAGGTGACAGCTTGGCTTTATTTATTAAAGTAACAGAATAAGGAGGTTAAAATAGTATAGCATCAGCTAGAACTTAGGTTCTATTTGATAGTAATAATTGAATTTGGAATTTTAAAGACAGGCTGTATAATTTTCTATACTACTATGTCTCTGCAACAAAAATGAAGGAATATTGGGCGGCGCCTGTGGCTCAAAGGAGCAGGACGCTGGCTCCATATGTTGGAGGTGGCGGGTTCAAACCCAGCCCCGGCCAAAAATTGAAAAAAAAAAAAAAGAAGAAGGAATATCAACAAAACAGAAGCATGTGACTTTTGTGGCACTTTTGCTATTCTATCGGTCACTGCTGCCTTCTAACCCTTTCATTTTTTGGTACCATTCTAAAATGGTATGCTGAGCTTTGATAAGAACTCTTATAAAACTGACAAATTAACTTGACCTGGGAAATTGCTGTATGGCCATAAGTAAGTCACTTAAGACCTTTGGGCTTCTAGTGCCTCATCTGTGAATGAGCACTAAATGATATCCAAGGATACATCTTGCTCTAATTTTCTATGATCCTCAGTTTGAATGTTTGTTTCTAAAGTATCTCTTCAAAGTGACATTTTAGAAAAATTCAAATCATGAGGTTTTCTTATGTTCTTAAATAGTTTTATCAAAAAATTCAAATGTGGTTTCTGGTTGTCATTAGTAGACTTGTTAAAACATGTGGCCAACAGCAGTCAAGGTTCGTGCCAGAAACTCAGTTCCCAGCATCGTGGCCTGTTTTCAACAGAAAAAGTTAACTCTTTAGTGCTTAGTTTATTTTTCAATATTCAGACTTTTATTCTGTAATTAGGAAAGGTAGCCGTAATAGAAAATACACAATTTATCAAATGATTTTTACGTGGAGAATGTCAGAGATCATGATTATTTACCATACGTTGCCTACCCTAGTCAATTTTCTGATTTGTTTGAAAAGTGTAAGGCTAAAATATTTATGCCCGTAGGGTTAGCACTGATAAATATTAAAATATTGTCATTTTTATTCCTATTAGTCACTGATTAAGTCAATAAAATTTTTTTGAATGCCTGCATATGCACTGTTGAACATATTCTAAAAATCTGGGAGCTACAGAGATAAATTTGGTTTTTACATAAGTTGCTATTAAATGATCTTCAGAAAATGATTTGGTCTTTCCCTCCAAATTATTATTTTTCTTGTTATTCCAACCAAAAATAGAAATATAACAATTTATAGTCGATTTTTGATTATCCTTATTAACTGACTGGTTGATTATCTTTGACAAATCACCAGGCTGATTTTCCTAACCCAAACAGTACCTCAGGCCAGCTTCCCTACTGGTACACTGTGCGTGATTTTCCATTGTATTCTTTGCAGCTTAACTCCTTCTTGCCTTCCTCTGATGTAATTTCCCAAGAAATTACAGAAGTTTGATAATAAACAGAATTTTCTCATTCTGACTTTGTTGAATACCCAGTTTTATCAGGAAAAAATTATCTTTAAAAATATAACTATTGGCGTGGCGCCTGTGGCTCAAGCAGCTAAGGCACCAGCCACATACACCTGAGCTGGCGGGTTCGAATCCAGCCCATGCCCACCAAACAACAATGACGGCTGCAACCAAAACATAGCCAGGCGTTGTGGCGGGTGCCTGTAGTCCCAGCTACTTGGGAGGCTGAGGCAAGAGAATCGCTTAAGCCCAGGGGCTGGAGGTTGCTGTGAGCTATGATGCCACAGCATTCTACCCAGGATGACAGCTGGAGGCTCTGTCTCAAAAAAAAAAAAAAAATATATATATATATATATATATAAATAAAACTATTGTAAATGATGAAAATTAATAAACTACAATCAAAGCCTTATCAGTAAGTCTTTTAAGTTCTGAAAGTTGCAAGTTTTATATAGCTATATGATATTATTTATCTTTCATTTTATTTTTACTTTATTGAATTATAACTTTTTAAGTTTGGCTTTTTAACTTTCAAGTGGAAGTTAATTTATTTGCTTCATTCTGTATCTTCCTATTTTAGGGTTATCTTTACAGTTCAGCAGTACAACTCTATGGAGTAGAATTGAATGGAGATTTTTGCCAGTTGCAGGAAATGATCATAAAAAAGTATCAGTTCACTGACAGAATACAGGTACCTTTTAAAATATATTTTCTTGTTACTCATTATATAACTTAGTCAAATCTCTTCTTGGGATGTTTTTAAATCTCTTTCTGGTTGCTATTGTGTATTAACAGATCAAGTTGACTTAACCTTTCAAAATGCTAATAGAGATGAGTTATTATAATTATATCCTACTCATATTTCTCTTTCCTAATTTTATTAGAAAGTAAAATTTTTTTCTTAATTTTCTTCATATCAGCTGTGGTTCTTTTTTTTTTCTTTAAATCTCCCTCAATGGAGTCCTGTGGCATCACAGCTCACAACAACCTCCAACTCCTGAGCCTAGGTGATTCTCTTGCCTCAGCCTCCCGGGTAGCTGAGACTACAGGCACCCATCACAATGCCCAGCTATTTTTTTTGTTATTGCAGTTTGGCCGGGGCCGAGTTTGAACCTACCACCCTTGTTATATGGGGCCGACGCCCTACCCATTGAGCCACAAGCCCCACCCCCTCAACTGTGGTTCTTATAGCAGCATTTTTGAATCTCTAGAGGTTGGCTAGAAATGTATTCAAACTCTGAATGTTGAAAGTAAGCAAAAGGGCTAAGTAATGATCGCCATACTTTATCTTCCTTTATCTAAGTTTTCAGGAGGTATTGTGGATGGCACAGAATAACAGTTCACAGGGAAATGCCTTGGGATAGGCTGTGATGGAAGTTTTTTCTTTTTCCTATATTTAAGGTAGAAAATAAAAAGGTAAAGGAATTTTGTGGTTAGTGTAGTCACGGTTATCATTTCACTAACAATCCTACACTTTGATGGCAATGGAGAGAAATACTGAGTTTCTCTAATGTTAAGGGCAATCTAATGTTGAAAGACATACCTCAGTAAGTTTAAGGGTCTAGTCCCTTTTTTTTTTTTGTAGAGACAGAATCTCACTTTATCGCCCTCAGTAGAGGGCTGTGACATCATAGCTCCGGCAACCTCCAAGTCCTGAGTTTAGGCAATTCTCTTCTCTGGAGTAGCTGGGACTACAGGCGCCCGCCACAACATCTGACTATTTTTCTGTTTGCAGTTGGGCCGAGGCCGGGTTTGAACCCACCACCTTCGGTATATGGGGCTGGCGCCCTGCTTGATGAGCCACAGGCGCTGCCTGTCCCTCTTTTTAATAGAAGGAAATGACTTTATTCCCTCCTCCTCTCCTGTTCCCTGTCTCTCTTATTTCTTTTCTCTGTCTCTCTCATATCAGAGAGGCAAAGGATCAGAGTAAACTCAATTCCCAACAATAAGTTCATTATCTCACGTTATAGTATTATAGTATTGTAGTAAACAATATAACATGCTGCTCTTACATAATAAGAATTACGTAACTAACAAGAATTTCAATTTAATTGAAAAGAGAGATTCAATATTATCAACTTTTAAGGATCATAGCTTATAAATGAATTATCAAATAATAATTTTTTTAAGAAGATGGTAAACGTGTACAAAATACACATTTATTTACATTTTAAAAGATTTTTACCCCTTAATTTTCAAGGGAAAATATACAGATACACACCCACCCACTTGCCTGGCTTACTTTTCTGGCTTGTGGCTTCTGTGACCATCAGCAGCTCTATGTATGGTAAAAAGCTGTTTTTATTCCACTTTTTGTCTATTGGAACCCCTTTATAGTTTCCTTCCTTGAAACTAAAGATAAATGGATTTTGAAGGGCCCTAAAATGAACAATTCTAGGATTATGTTTTTTAATAGTACCAGTTGAAATCTAATTAGCCTTCAAGGCATACTCTTTGCTTTTTGCTTTGTTTTTGTTATTTGGTTTTTTTAACTAGAGCTTTCCTCAAGAAGTCTATATATCCTTGGTTGCCTGCTTGTACTTGAGAGTGAGAAACAAAAAAGCTGAAGTTTTGAGCAACTGAGTGAGGATTGTTAACTGTGGGCTTTGCTATTAAGTGATCTTGTTGGGTAGTTAATTAGTTGGGAAATATCTAGCGAGGTATCTTAATTAACCCTCTCTAGAGAGTAAACCTCTGTTCTTTTGTTGGAGATGGAAAAAGGTATATAAGAGGTTGGCTGCTTCCTAAACTGACTTTCAAGCAAATTCCCTTATTTTTAGTATTTCTCCTACTTTTTAACCTGGAACCACCAATTATGGCCCTTTTGGAGATTCTGTGGTATAAATAAGGTTTAAGTCTTTTTTTTTTTTTTTTAATTGAGACAGAGTCACTTTGTCGCCCTCAGTAGAGTGCGGTGGTGTCATAGCTCACAGCAACCTCAAACTCTTGGGCTCAAACAATTCTCTTGCCTGAGCCTCCCTCATAACTGGGACTACAGCCACCCGACAATGTTCAGCTATTTTTTTGTTTGTTTCTTTGTTTCGTTTTAGCAGGCTCAGGCCAGCTTTGAACCTACCAGCCCTGGTGCATGTGGCTGGCACCCTAACCACTGAGCAATGGGCGCCCAGCCAAGGTTTGAGTCTTACCTTGCAGCATTTCCTGATTGGAAATCAATTTTCTAAGGTCTCCAAACTTATTACCTCCCCTTTCTTCCCTAACATATAAATTTTTATATCTGTTGTTTCTTTTCCTATTTTCCCCATCCTTCTGGGCTTGTTCTTTGTTTTTTCAAAACTATACTGTCATTATAATGAGGTTTCAGTAATGTACAAAAAGTACGTGTATGTGTTTTATCTGCTATCTTTACATGGAAGGCCAATGGTTTAAATTCTTGATAGAGGTAAATTTTCCCTAGTTTGTATCCCTAGTGTTGGCTTATTCCTCTGTGGCATTTATTTATTTTTATTTTTATTTATTTTATTTATTTATTTTTTTAAATCATAGCTGTGTACATTAGTACATTCATGGGGTACAATCTGCTAGCTGTATATACAATCTGAAATATTTTCTTTCTTTTTTTTAAGTGCTTTAAATATATATATATATATATATATATATATTTTTAATTGTTGGGGATTCATTGAGGGTACAAGAAACTATGTTACACTGGTTGCATTTGTTAGGTAAAGTCCCTCTTACAATTATGTTTTGCCCCCAAAAGGTGTGGCACACACCAAGACCCCACCCCCCTCTCTCCTTC
>CAUYON010101300.1:0-14802 GCA_963573935.1 Arctocebus calabarensis | reverse complement strand
ATCTGCAGTTTTGAGACTTTGTGACGTGGGCCATTCTCACTGGGGTTAGATGATATCTCAAGGTGGTTTTGATTTGCATTTCTCTAATAATTAGGGATGATGAGCATTTTTTCATGTTTGTTAGCCATTCATCTGTCTTCTTTAGAGAAAGTTCTATTCATCTCTCTTGTCCAGTGATCTAAGGGATTGTTGGCTCTTTTATGTTTGTTAATTTGAGTTCTCTGTAAATCTTAGTTATCAAGCTTTTGTCTGAATCAAAATATGTAAATATCCTTTCCCATTGTGTAGGTTGTCTGTTTGCTTTGGTTGTTGTCGCCTTAGGTGTACAGAAGCTTTTCAGTTTCATTAAGTCCCATTTGTTTATTTTTGTTCTTGCGATTGCCTCGGAAGTCTTCCTCATAAAGTCCTTCCCCAGGCTGATAGCTTCTGGTGTTTTCCCCACACTTTCTTTGAGGATTTTAATTAATTTAAGACTTAGATTTAAGTCTTTTATCCATCTTGAATCAATTTTTGTGAATGGAGAAAGGTGTGGGTCCAGTTTTAGTCTTTTACATCCATTTCTCCTAGAACCATTATACAGTGCTAGAAGTTCTAGCCAATACAATCAGGCAAGAGAAGGAAATTAAAGGCATCCAAATGGGGGCAGAGGAAGTGAAACTCTCCTTCTTTGCTGATGATATGATTTTATACTTAGAGAACTCCAAAGACTCGACCACAAGACTCCAGGAAGTGATCAAAAAAATACAGTAACATCTCAGGATATAAAATCAATGACTACAAATCAGTAGCCTTTGTATATGCCAATAACAGCCAAGATGAGAAGGAAATCAAGGTCACAATACCCTTCTCATTAGCTCTAAAGAAAATGAAATGCCAGCTTGGCGCCTGTGGCTCAACGGGCTAAGGCGTAAGCCATGTACACCTTAGCTGGCAGGTTCGAATCCAGCCTGGGCCTGCCAAATAACAATGACAGCTGCAACCAAAAAATGGCCGGGTGTTGTGGCGGGTGCCTGTAGTCCCAGCTACTTGGGAGGTGGAGGCAAGAGACTCACTTGAGCCCAGGAATTGGAGATTGCTGTGAGCTGTGATGCCACGGCACTCTGTCCAGGGTGACAGCTTAAGGCTCTGTCTCAAAAAAAAAAAAAAAAAGAAAATGGAATGCTTAGGAGTATACCTCATGAAAGAGGTAAAGGACCTTTATAAAGAAAACTATGAACCCCTAAGAAAAGAAATAGCAGAAGGTATTCACAAGTGGAAGAACATACCATGATCATGGCTGGGAAGAATCAACATTGTTCAAATGTCTATACTTCCCAAAGCAATCTATAGATTCAATGCCATCCCTATTAAAATACCAACATCATACTTTCAAGACTTGGGAAAAATAATTCTTCATTTTGTATGGAACCAGAAAAAACTCCATGTAGCCAACACAATTCTTAGTAATAAAAACAAAGCTGTGGGCATCAGCCTACCAGACTTTAGGCTGTACTACAAGGCCATAGTGGTCACAACAGCATGGTATTGGCACAAAAATAGAGACATAGATGTTTGGAACCAAATAGAAAACCAGGAGATGAAACAAACATCTTACAGTCACCTAATCTTTAA
Source organism: Arctocebus calabarensis (assembly GCA_963573935.1). NCBI lineage: Eukaryota > Metazoa > Chordata > Mammalia > Primates > Lorisidae > Arctocebus > Arctocebus calabarensis. Next base: position 13,191 of record CAUYON010101300.1, on the reverse strand, counting down.
TAAACCAAACAAGAACATACACTGGGGGAAAGAATCCCTATTCAAAAAATAATCTAAAAAAATTAAAGTATAGTGGTTCACACCTGCAGTCCCAGTAACTTGAGAGGCTGAGGCAGGAGGATATTTTGAGCCCAAGAGTTGGAGGCTGTGATGAGCTATAGTCATGCCACTGAACTCCAGCCTGGGTGATGGAGTGAGACCTTTTTTCTAAAAAATTAAAAAATAAAAATTGGTTCTGAGGCTAAGCATGGTGGCTCATGCCCGTAATCCTGGCACTCTGGGAGGCTGAGGCTGGTGGAGCTTGAATTCAAGAGTTCAAGACACGCCAGAGCAAGAGTGAGACCCTGTCTCTGAAAATAGCTGGGCATTGTGGGGGGTGCCTGTAGTCCCAGATACTCGGGAAGCTGTGGCAAGAGAATCACTTGAGCCTGAAAGTTTGAGGTTGCTGGGAGTATGACACCATGTCACTCTACCGAGGGCGACAAAGTGAGACTCTGTCTCCCCTGCTCCCCACCCAAAATTGGTTCTGGTGAAAGTGAAGTAAGGTGTTTAAGCTAGATGAAAATAGAAATTCAAGAGTTAAAAGTACTTAAAAACCCTACTCTAATGAGGCAGGGCTGTCAGACCAAGAAAACAACTGGTTAAGAAATAACCAAAGTAGTTGAAGATGGAGAAACAAAAAGGGGGTTACCCAGAGATCTTCAATGATAGAAGATGCGCACATGTCTTGAGAAGTTTGATATGTTTGATCTGTGTGGAAGTTTTCCTTGGTTGCACATATAGAGGCTGGTCCCTTAGGGAGCCAAAAAATGCCCCCTAGAAAAATGGTTCGAGTCTTCTGTGTTCAGCCATACTCCTTCCCAATAGTAAGCATTACTTTCAAAATGCAACATCTCTAGAAGGCTTTGGACATATTAAACATATTGATAATCAGTTAATACCTAAACAGGGATTAGCTGATAAATCCTGAATGTAACAAGATACATAGTAGTATGTGGGAAATGTGGGGCTGGGCATGCAGGAGGGAGCCCCTCCAGCATGAAGTGCAGCTACCAAAAGACTAGCTCAAGTCCACAGGATTTTAGTTCCTTCCTTAAGCAGCTTGACAAATTCTAGAATGTTAGAACTACAAGGAAAAGCACAAATCATTAGCCCCAAATCCACCCAAACCCAAGTTGTCCTTACAAATGAGCAAAGCCAAGACCAATTGCTCACAGCCTAATTTTTTTAGGGAGCTTCTCAAAGCGAAAAGATAAGGCACAAAATCAGATGGGGTGCTTTAGGCTGCAAGTAACAGAAAATCCAGATTCAATGCTCAATGGCAAACTTTGGGGTCCCAGTATTTTTTCTCCCTCCTCTCCACTGCTTTGCTGTCCTTGGACTGCGAGCTGGGCTCCCCTTCTGGTCCCACGGTCGCTGCTGTGGGTCCAGATATGCACCAGAAATGGAAAAATGCTTGACACAAAAAATGTTTCCTCTCAAGCTCTGATTGTATCAGCAAGGAAATCTTTTCCAGAAGCCCTTCAGTCAAGTTCCTCTCATGTCTCATTGGCCAGAACTGCCCCCATCCAAGCCCCACACTTTAAGAGAAAAAGGAACTACCAGGATTGGCTTAAACCCATCTTGATACACTGCTTAGGGCTGGGACTGAGGTTTGTGTCCTGGGAAGCACTTGGTCATGTGGAGAAGCCTGGCCACCTGGTGGAAATCTTAATCTTAAACTGAGCTGCTAGTTGTGTGTACTTCACATTTATATTGAGTAAATAATAGATGTGAAATATGAACCACACAGCAAATAGTCATTTCTGTGATGACAGGAGTTTTCCATTTCCTAGTTTCAATTCTAGAGTGAAAATCCCTCTTGTCCCAGAAAAGAAGATCACAGCAGATCACAGGTGCAGGGCCCCAGCTCCCAGGGAGGATGCTCCTTCTGTTGAATGCTGGAGTGCCAGTCCTCACTCTCGTGTCAAAGCTGCAGTCTTTCCACGTCCTACAAGAATTCAGGGGCATTCAATAACACAGCCTTCAACTCCTCTTCCTGTCAGCTTCTTCTACTGCAGTTGGTACATGGGCTGCAGAATTTGGACTGTATGTTAAAGGAGGATTAAGCACATATATCCTCTGTGTACTGTTCGAGGGGAAACAAATATTCTCTGGGGTTTCAGTCACTGTGGCTGTGGGTCTTAACAAACTGCCTGGCAGATAAATACCCATCCTATTCTGACTGCATTCCATCCGAAGGCTTGCCCTGCTGCCACTCTGGCTTCCCCAGATTGGCACAGTGGCCTGGCTGGTGAAACAAGGGTAGAAGGGTCAGACACACCAACCCGCATGGAAACAGCGGCTCCGCCACTTTCTACAATAGCTGTGTGACCACATGCAGGTCACTGAACATCTCTGCAGCTCAGTTTATTTTATTTTATTTTAATTTGTCATCTGAAAAGTAGGCTTAATACTTGCTTTGCACAGTTGTGAGGTACAGGTAATTCGTAGGAGGGACCATAAGGTCAATAAATGATAGCCACTCTGAGTAATAAATTGGATGCACCTTTCTTATGTATTATATTTTTGGAGGCTTCATTGGGCATGATTTACATGCAACAAAATTTGTTCATTTTAAGTGTACAGTCTAATGACTTCTGGCAAATGTACACCATGTAACCACAACCACAATCAAGATACAGAGCTTTTCTGTCACCCCAATATTGCAGTCAATCACAACCTCCATTTCTGGTCTTAAGCAATCAGTGATCTGCTATTTTTCTCTTTCCAAGATTTTGTACAAATAGATTTGTATAGTCAATAGTCTTTTGTATCTGGCTTATTTCCTCTTGCATAATGTTTTTGAGATTTATCCATACCATATGTATATTAGTAGTTTGTTCCTTTCTGTTATTGAATAGAATTTCATTTACCAGTTGATGGTCCTTTGAATTGTTTCTAGTTTGGGGCTATATTTTATAATGATGCTATCAACTTTCATGTACAATGTGTATACATATGCTTTTTTTTTCTCTTGGGTAAATAGCTTGAAATGGGATTTCTAAGTCACATGATATGTTTAATTTCTTGGAAACAACTGTCTTCCAAAGTGGCTCTTTTGCTCCTCCATCAAATGCATGGGATTTACTGTTGCTTCAAATCCTCATCAGTAATTGGGATTGTCATTTCTTATAATTCCAGCTATTCTAATGTGTGGGTGGAGCTATCTCATAGTTTTAGTTTTCATTTCATTTCTCTAATAACTAGCGATGCCAAGCATATTTTCATGCGCTCATTGGCAAAGTTTGTTTGATCTTTTGTCCATTTTTAATTGATTATTATTGTCATGATATAGAGTTCTTGAGATATTCTAAATTCAAGTCTTTTGTTAGTATGTTTTACAAAAATTTTATTCTGTTTTGTGGCTTACATTTCTGTTTTCTTAATGGTACCATCCAAAAAGTCCAAGCTCTTTAGTTTGACAAAATCCAGTTTATCAAAGTTTTCTTTTTTGGTTTATATTTTTATGTGTATGTTCTATTTAGTAATCTTTTGCCTACCTCAACAAAGATTATCTCATACTTTAGCTTTTACATTTTGGTTTATGATCCAGTCCAAATTAATTCGTGTGCATAGTGTGAAGTAAGAGTCCATGTTCATTTTTTTTTTTTTTTACATATGGATACCCAATTTCTCCAGCATCGTGTATTGAAAAGACAATAAATTCTGTATTTTAAAAAAATTCAACTGACTATGTAAGTGTGTGTCTGTTTCGGGACTCAGTTCTGTTCCATTGATCCATATGTCTATCCTTATACCACTCTGCCTTTATTATTTGTAGCTTTATAGAAAGTTTGAGATCAGTACATTTCCTAATTATTCTTTTTCAAAATATTTCTTCTTTCTTTCTTTCTTTTTTTTTATTGAGACAGAATTTCTCTATGTCACCCTCGGTAGACATGTGCTATGTGGCATCATAGCTCACAGTAACCTCAAACTCTTGGGCTTAAATAATTCTCTTGCCTCAGCCTCCTAAGTAGCTGGTATTACAGGTGCCCACTACAATGCCTGGCTATTTTTTTGTTGTGGTTGTCATAGTTGTTTTAGCAGGCTGGGCTGGGTTTGAACCCGCCAGCCTTGGTATATGTGGCTGGACCACTGTGCCCAGCTGTTTCTCAAAATATTTTGATTTTTTCAGGTCTTGTGTACTCTCAAATTTTAAAATTTTCAATTTTTATTTTAAATTAAAATACATTTAATTTTTTTAAAAAGAATTTAAAAGATTTTCTTTCTTGTGATTTTCTATAAAAAAGTCTTTGGGGATTTTGATTGAAGTTGCATTAAAACTGTAAGTCAATTTGAGGTATTTTTAACAAGACTGGCTCTTCCAATCCATGAATATGTATATTTATCCATTTATTTAGGTCTTCTTTAATTTCTTTTTTTTTTTTTTTTTAGGTCTTCTTTAATTTCTTTAAGCCCATTTTATAGTTTTCAATATAAAGATATTGCATATCTTTGATTACACTTATTCCTAAGCATTTTTTGTTAGGAAATGGACATGTTTAAAATTTTTTTCACTTTCTAAGTTTTTCTGGTATATAGAAATATAATTAATTTTTATATGTTGATCTGATCCCTGTGACTTTAATAAATTTACTTCTTAGTTCTAATAGCATGATAGGTTACCTAAGAATACAGACAATATAGCTTCTTCTTTTACAAACTACATGCCTTTATTTCCTTTTTTTACCTATTGCCTTGACTAGGCTCTCCAGTAAAATGTGGAATATAAGTAGGAGAAAAGAGATACTTACCTTGTGACTGATCATTAGAGGAAAACCTGCAGTGTATCACCATGCATATCATGGCCTTTGTTGGATTTTTATAAGTTGTCTTTATCAGTTGAAGAACTTTCCCTTTATTTCTGGTTTAATCAGAATTTTTATCATGAATGAGTGTTTAATTTTGTCAATTACATTTTTTGCATCTATTAAAATAATTATAGCTTTCCCCCCTCCCTCCCTCTCTCTCTCCCCTCCCCCCTTTCTTTCTTTCTCAGGTCTCACTCTGTGCCCTGGGTAGAGTGCCTGATGTCCTAGCTCACAGTGACCTCAAACTCCTAGGCACAAGAGATCAGCCTCCTGAGTAGCTGGAACTACAGGTGCCCTCCACAATACCCAGCTAGTTTTTCTATTTTCAGTAGAGATCTCACTCTTGCTCAGACAGGTCTCACTCTTTCTAAGGCTGGTCTTGAACTTCTGAGCTCAGGCAATCCATCTGCCTCAGCCTTCCAGAGTGCTGGGATTATAAGAATGAGGCACTATGCCTAAGAAAGTATAGCTTTTTTCACTTTACCTTATTAATGTGAGAAGTTATATTGATTTTTAGATGTTAAATCAACAATTACAGACATAAAATGTACTTGATTTTTATGTATTATCCTCTGCATATGGTGCATAATTTGATTTACCAATATATTTTATGGATTTTTCTATATATATTTATGAATGATGTTATTTTCTTTTGAAATCTTTGAATGTTTTTGGTATCAGTAATATTAGGTTTATAAAATAATTTAGGAGGGGTGGTAAGCTAACTAACAGGGCCCAGAGATTTGTTCATGTCCTAAATCCCCAGTTCTTTGAAAATTATCTTTATGGGTAGTTTTGCAGATATGATTAAGTTAAGGTTCTTTATATGACGTTGTCCTGAATAATCAAAGTTGCTCCTAAACTCACTCCAAGTGTCCTTACAAACAGGAGGCAGAGGAAGATTTCACACTGACAGGAAAGGAAGTGATACACAGAAGAGGAAATGGCAATGTAATTACGGAGGTGGAGACTGGACTAATGGGGTCAGAAGCCAAGGAATGCCAGTAGCCATCATCAGTGGGAGGAGGTGGGCAAGGGATTCTGCCCTAGATCCTCTGAGGGAGCATGGCTCTGCTGACAGCTTGATTTAGGCCCAGAGAAGTTGACTTTGGACTTTTGGATGCCAGAATTGTAAGGGAATAATTTTCTGTTGTTTTAAGCCACCCAGTTTATGGTAATTTATTACAGCAGTCTTAGAAAACTATTAATATAATATTAAATGTTACCTTCTTCTGTATATGCTGAAAGATTTTGTGTAAGATTAGTATCATTTCTTTTTAAAATGTTTGTTGGAATTCCTCTGTGAAGGATGGTGTCTGTGGCTTAGTGAGTAGGGCGCCGGCCGAGGGTGGCAGGTTCAAACACAGCTCTGGCCAAACTGCAACAATAACAACAACGAAAGTAGCCAGGCATTGTGGCGGGTTCCTGTAGTCCCAGCTACTCGGGAGGTTGAGTCAAGAGAATCACCTAAGCCCAAGAGCTGGAGAAGGTTGCTTTGAGCTGTGATGCCATGGCACTCTACTGAGGGTGACAAAGTGAGAGTCTGTCTCTAAACAAACAAACAAACAAAAAATAGAATTCCTCTGTGAGGTTCTCTGGGATATATTTTTTAATGCAAAAGGTTTTAAAATAACAATTTCAAATTTTTAAAAAATATAGGGCTATTCAGGTTTTCTATTTCATCCCAAGTCAATTTTGATTATTTATGAATTTCAAAGACTTTGTTCATTTCATCTACTACCTAGTTGAGTTTATTGGAATAAAGTTGTTCAGAATATTTTCTTATTATCCTTTTAATGTCTGTGGAATCTCTGTTAATGCCCTCTCTTTCACTTCTGGTACTAGTAATTTATTTCTTCTCTCTTTTGTTCATAATTAATGTTCCTAAATGTGTATCAATTCTATTGATTTTTTTTCAAAGTCCTTTAGCTTCAATGATTTTCTTTACTGTTTGTCTAGTTTTCATTTTACTTATTTTTTATAGTATTTCTTTTCTTTGACTTAGTTTGAATTTAATTGATTCTTTTTCTAGCTTCTTAAAGGGGAATCATGGATAATTGATTTTAGACCTTTGTTCATTCTAATACAAACATTTGAAAATATAAATTTTTCTGTAGATATTGCTTTGACTAGATCACACAGTTATATCTGATGTTTTCTGTTTCATTTAGTCAGGACTATCTTCTAAGTTGTTTTGTGACTTATTTCTCTGACCCCTGGGTTATTTAGACATATAATGCTTAATCTCCAAATATTTGAGAATTTTTCAGATATATTTTTGTAATTGAGCTCTAATTTTATTCTACTTTAGGTCAGAAAATATGAGTTCAATTTTTAAAAATTTATTGTGATTTAGTATTGTGTATATTCTGCCTTAGTGAATGTTCACATGCCCCAGGCAATTCTGCTGTGTATTAGGTAAAGTGTTTTGTTCAGTTTGATCAAGTTGGTTGGCAGCTTTATTCAAGTTTTCTGTAGCCTTACTAGCTTTCTATATTCTTGTTCTATTAGTTCCTGAGAGATGACCTTGAGAATCTTGAACTCTGTCTGTTGCCTGTTTCAGTTTAGTCAGCTGTTGGTTTATGTATGTGGAGCTCTGTTACCAAGTATATATACATTTATAATTGTTCTATCTTAAATTTTTCCTGTCTCTGGAAAGTTTCCTTATGTTAACGTTTATTTTGCCTGATATTAATAGAGCTTCTCCTTCTTATGCTAATGGCATATTTAATTTTCATCATTTTACTTCCAACCTTGTGTCTATATTTAACTGCTTCTATGATAGACAGCATATAGCTGGATGTTACTTTTTACCCAGTCTGAAAATCTCTACCTCTTGATCAGAATTTTTATTTTATTTATTTATTTTTTATTTTCTCTTAAACAGAATCTCACTTTGTCACCCTTGGTAGAATGCCGTGGCGTCAAGCTTACAGCAACCTCAAGCAATCTTCTTACTTCAGCCTCCCAAGTAGCTGGGACTACAGGTACCTGCCAGAATGCCCAGCTATTTTTTAGAGACAGGGTCTCATTCCTGCCCTGGCTGGTCTCAAACTTCTGAGCACAAGCAATTACAGGTGTGAACTACCACTCCTGGCCTTTGATCAAAGTGTTTAAATCATTGCATTCAATATAATTAATGATGTGATTGTATTTAGGTCTTCTATTTTATTATTTATTTACAATTTGCATGGTCATTCTTTTATTTTATTCCTCTGTTCTTCAAATCCCCTTTTCTTATTTGTCCATGAAATATTTTTAATGCCATTTTAATCCATCTATTGGCTTTCCATTAAATTTGAGTGCTTTCTTTAGAGATTGCAATGCAATTTATTCATCATGATTTACTTAAAGCTATATAGGAAACTTCCATCAGTGTATGAATCCACACACATTTTGTACCTTAATGTTCATTTTTGGTTTTTGTTTGGTGAAATTCTATTAATTAGTTTGGTGTATGTTGATTGCATAACAGAATAGCTGACCTCTTTTACATGTGAACTTGTGGCTAAATGCTAAGGTATTTGCCAAGAGAAGATAATTAGAAGGAAGGGATATGTGATGTGACATCACATACACAGACTTATGAAAAGGGAGAGGAGTGCAGAGAGATCGTGGCTGCTGGAGGGTGAAAGAGAAGAACGTTGGTGCAGATGGTACAACAGAGCTGGAGTTCACCTCATCAGCTATGGCTCATGAAAGATGTGTGGCTTCTGAAAGATGGGGAAAATTGGGGTGGGTGTGGGTAAAATTCTGAAACTCAGTGGAAAACACTTTTTATTAACAAATGAAATGAACAAAAAATTGTGCTATTAGGAAAGAGGTATATTTTACTGGGACTTTGACCATTTTACACCTGAGTATAAACTGAGCTGGAGAAAACCTAACAGTGGAAAGTGCTGGGAGACCCTAATAGAATGAAACAGAGTGAAATGCAATAAATATATATAAAAAGAATGACTAGAACTGGAATGCTGCCACAATTAAGTAATCCAATTAATAGTCCTACCTCACAGATGAGAAAAATGATGGTTTATGTTTTTGGATAGTCTGTAAATTTAAGGTGAATTAGCAAATTCTTGCCTTGTTATAATTTTTTTTTCTTTTTGCCTATAAAATACTAGCAAGTGAAGTGTGCTCTGTCATGAGTTTAGTATGTTTGTCTGTTCTGGAGGAAAGTCTTAACTATTATACTTTTTCTGCTGCTTAGAAGCACCCTTAATCTCCTGGCAGATGTACTGGGGGCAAAGGAAAATGTGAAGTCCCGAATAGCTCATTAGACAGATCTGAGATAGAATTGGTTACATTTAATTCCCAAGAACCTCTCATATTTCTCTATAAAGGGCTTGTTGCAATATAGTTCTTATGAACTGGAAGTGTGTCTTGATCTTGGGAAGTTTTAATATTTCATCTTGTCTTTTAATGCTCCTGTCAAGCTATTTAGAGAGTGGAGTCAAAATTATTTGTATTAGGATGATGAAGAATGTTTTCATTGCTTCAAAACACTGGAAGTAGATTTGGGAAGACAAGATTCATAAGGAAGCCAGGATGTGCTGCTACATGATGTTGTGAAGGTTGAAATAGTACATGATGACATTCCAAAATGTAATGGTTGACAGTTGAGTGTTATTAGCTGCCTCGTGTAGCCCAAGACTCCCAAGGCTCATCAGCCAGTGGCACTAATGGGGGTCAAATCCACACCAGTGGATAATCTCTTTCTCTCACCTACTGACAGAGGACCTCTTGCCCTTGCAAAGTCTTCCCAAATTATGTTGAAGTGTATTTTTTGGAGGGTCACACATGTATTCCTGAATGATCCTCCCCGTCACAGTTTTGCCATGTCTCCCTTCTCTTCTATATCAAAGCCTGCAGAAGAGGTGTGGGTAGAGGGAGAAAGTGTCCCCCCACGGTTTGTGTTATGGTTCCTGAACTGTGATAAAATGCGGGGTGAGTGTGCCCTTGGTGATTCCTAGAGGGTCCAGGGAAACAACACTTTCATGTTTCCTGCAGCCCTCTCTCTCCTCGGGATGCGATCTGTGCAGATGGCTGTGGGAAAGTCTGCAGGGAAAACCCTGTTGTGCTCACAATAGCTTCTCTCCTCTGATTCTGAGTCTTGGTTACTTGGCCAAGTGGGATGTCTCTGGTGGCTCGGTCCCTTCATGAGTATTTTCTGTAGTTTGGCTCTCTGTTCTGTGAAGGCAGAGGCCACACCTGTCTTGTTCAGCTCTGTGTCACCATCGAGTAGGCACATGACAAATACTTGTTATCTCTCTGCTTCAGCCTCTTAAGTCTTTCAGAAAATAGAATTCTTCTGGGGCTGGCCCCGCAAGTTTGCTGGAGTTGCCTAATTCCATCTTGGGCTCAAGTGGGACCTTCACTACATTTAAAGTAAGTCGTAATATCTCATTGTAATTACTTGAGGCTAAATTGCTTCATTCCTAGAGAGCTTGGAAACTGACAAAATTTATTGTCCATATTGTTATCATTTCAATTCAGGTTTGTCCTGATTCCCATCAGTTTGGTTTTTGTTTAATTATAGATTAATATGGGCATTTTGATATTTTAATCATGTAGGAATAATTGCCCCTTCCCTTGCCACTAACCAATGAGATGACCTTGTCCAGGGTTGCCAGGAAAAACATGCAACATCCAGTTAAATGTGAGCTTTCAGTAAGTGATGAATACTTTTTTTTTTTTTGAGACAGAGCCTCAAGCTGTTGCCCTGGATAGAGTGCCGTGACATCACAGCTCAGCACAACCTCCAACTCCTGGGCTCAAGCGATCCTCCTGCCTTTGCCTCCCACGTAGCTGGGACTACAGGCGCCCACCACAATGCCTGGCTATTTTTGTTTGCAGCCGTCATTGTTGTTTGGCGGGCCAGGGCTGGATTCGAACCCGCCAGTTCAGGTGTATGTGGCTGGCGCCTTAGCTGCTTGAGCCACAGGCGCCAAGCCAGTGATGAATAGTTTTTAGTAAAGTTATGTCCCACTAAAAAATTACTTGTTGTTGGACAGCCCCTGTGGTTCAAGGGGTAGGGCACTGGCCTCACATACTGGAGGTGGAGGTGGTGGGTTCATACCCAGCCCTGGCCCAAAAACGCAAAAAAAAAAAAAAAAAAAAAAAAAAATTACTTGTTGGTTATCTTAAATTCAAATGTATCTGGTTTTCCTGGTATTTTATTTTTATTTTTTTCTGGAAAAACAATTTATCTTTTCTGTATTTCAACTTCTTTATCTATAAAATGGAACATCAACTCTACACACCTCATTGATCTAAAGCTTAAATGATATCAAGCACATCAACGTTGTTTCATAAGTAGGACTTTGCAGTAAAAATGTTACACACTATTAGTCATTCAATAAATGTTTATCGATATTTACTGTTTGTTCTAACTGAGGTTAGCATGCATTTGCTGTAGTAAATTAAAAACAAGTAGAAGACAGGTTTTCCTTTTAAGGAGCTTTCTAAATAGCTAAGAAGACAAGCTCCAAGGCCCATCAAACCCTGCAGAAGACAAGTAAATTCAGTGCACAGTGGTTAGAACGCAGTGCCACACTAGATGAGGCGAGGCAGGCAACAGTCCTGGGAGATGATAAGAACTGACCCTGAATTTGACCTGAAGGACTTAGTGGCTCCCTGCTGGCCATCCTCATCAATCCTCTGTTCCCCTCTTAGGATGAATGCCAGAAACAGAGAGAGCATTATGAAGTCAAGAAACAAAACTTTAAAACAATGAAGAAATCTGCCTCTGGAGCATAACTTTCAGATCTATATTTTAAGCCCCAAAGTGAGTTAACTGTGTTCCAATTTTAATTTTAACTTGTGCTTAACTAGAACATTGGAAAATAAGCTAACCAATCTTCTTTCCAAGTAAGAAAGTCTCCAGTCTCCCATATCTCCCATTTTAAGTACGTATCTAAAATGGAAGATTATTCTGTTTTTTTTTTCAATCATTCATTCATTCTTCACTTAATAAACACATACTGAGCACATGCTATGTGCCAGACAATGAGCTAGGTACAAGCACATTTAAGGATGAAAAAAGTGACAACCCCATGGAGGATCTCACTTCTTATGCTTCAATGAATGACCTTCATAGAAGGTCATAGGTATGGTGACCCTGAGACCTTGAAATTCTAGTGGACAGCTCAGCTTTGAGTGTGCGCTTGACTAGGGAGTGTACTTTTTCTTCCTCTGGGAGGAATATTTGTTCCCACTGAACTTGATATTTGGGTCACACAATCTTGATCAGCTGACCAATTTGGGTCTTTAAGAAAGTGACTCATGTTGTTTGTAATTGGATTGCTGTCTTTTTTTTGTATAAAACTGCATCTTCTTTATTCTGCATACTTTAATTTCAGAATAAAACAAACAAAAAACCCAATACACAACATCCAATCCCCTTGGTCAAATTAGAGAGAGAAGAGGGCTTGAGACCCTTGTTTCCTGCCTTAGATACAAGGACAGGCAAGAAAAGAAAAAACTAGATATCAGCAGAGGAAGCCAAGCAGGACAGGGACACTCAAGGCTGTGGGAACTATGGGTACACTATACAGAGGGCAAAATGTTTCCAAGTATAATCTCCTAATCTGCTTCTTCTAGGTGAGATGCATCCTCTCAAGGTGTGGGATCTCATCAGGAACAGCAGCACTGGGTTCCTTTGCTGTCACTTCATCTTCATCAATGCCTAGGCCTAGCTTGATCATGCAGTAGATGCAGTTGAAGTGGGTCTAGGATCCTCAAGGGAGAAGCCAGAGGACAGCAGTGCAGTTTCAAGGAGCAGCACTGACAGGTCTGCGTCAGCCTCCTGTTGCAGTGTCTTCACGATGGGGTGGTCAGGATTTATCTCCAGGTGTTTTTTGACCATCATATAGCCCATTATAGAGTTGTCCTGAAGTGCCTGGGCTTCTGTGATCCACTCCCTGTTGGCTGTCCAGTCATAGGTTCTGGTCACGATGCAGCAGGTTGAAGACACAAGTCTATTGGAGATTGTCACCTTCTCAACCTTCTTATCCAAAATTTCTTTCATGAGCTTGCAGAGTCTCTTAAACTTTGCCTTGCTCTCTTCCATTTTCTTCTTCTCTTCCTCATCCTCAAGTAGTTCCAGGCCCTCCTTGGTCACTGAGACCAGCTCTTCCCATCAAACTCCTTGAGCTGCTGCACACAGTACTCATCAATGGGCTGTCATATATATATCACCATATATATCAAAGCCCCACTTCTGCACTCGCTCCACAAATGTAGAGTTGGCCACTTGCTCTTTGCTCTCATCAGTGATGTAATAGATGGACTGTCGTGTTTCCTTCATGTGAGGGACATACTCTGACAGAGAAGT
>CAUYON010101297.1:0-12603 GCA_963573935.1 Arctocebus calabarensis | reverse complement strand
CACCCTGAATAGAGTGCCGTGGCATCACAGCTCACAGCAACCTCCAATTCCTGGGCTCAAGCGAGTCTCCTGCCTCCACCTCCCAAGTAGCTGGGACTACAGGCGCCCACCACAATGCCTGGCCATTTTTTGGTTGCAGCCATCATTGTTGTTTGGCGGGCCCGGGCTGGATTTGAACCCGCCAGCTCAGGTGTACATGGCTGGTGCCTTAGCCCGCTGAGCCACAGGCACCGAGCCTATTTATTTATTTATTTTGTAGAGACAGAGCCTTCCTTTTGTCGCCCTTGGTGTCACAACTCACAGCAACCTTCAGCTCTTGGGCTTAGGCAATTCTCTTGCCTCAGTCTCCTGAGTAGCTGGGACTATACCCGCCCCCCACAACGCCTGGCTATTTTTGTTGCTGTTTGGCCAGGGTGAGGTTCAAACCTGCCACCCTCAGTATATGGGGACGGGGCTCTACTCACAGAGCCACAGGCGCCACCCCGTGTTTGGTTGTTTAATGTGTGGCCCAAGACAACTCTTACTCTTCCAATATAGGGCAGAGAAATAAAAAAGTTCGACACCCCAAAATATTGCAATGCTTTGATGACATCATGCTGATAAAACCTAAATAACAGAAAGGAGTGGATACTCTGTTGTCTTTTTAAGATACATCTATGGCTCCGCACTTGTAGCTCAAGCAGCTAAAGTGCCAGCCACATACACCAGAACTGCCAGGTTCGAATCCAGCCCAGGCCTGCCAAACAACAATGACAACTACAACCAAAACATAGCTGGGTGCCTGTAGTCCCAGCTACTTGGGAGGCTGAGGCAAGAGAATCACTTAAGTCTGGGAGTTGGAGGTTGCTGTGAGCTATGACACCATAGCACTCTAGCCTGGGGCAATAGAGTAAGACTTTCTAAAAAAAAAAAAAGGAATATTCCCTCCAAATATACAAGTTACTTATATTAATTCATTTATTTAAGAGATAAAACCCCCATTACAGCAGGTTTTTTTTTTTTTTGAGACAAAGTCTCACTATGTCCCCCTGGTAGACTGCTGTGGCATCACACTTCACAGTAACCTCAAACTCCTGCGCTCAAGCAATTCTCTTGCCTCAGCCTCCCAAGCAGCTGGGACCACAGGTGTCTGCCACAACCCCCAGTTATTCTTTGTTGTAGTTGCCATTGTTGTTTAACTGGCCTGGGTGGGTTCAAACTTGCCACCCTCAGTGAATATGGCTGGCGCCGTAACCACTGTGCCACAGGCGCCAAGCCACAGCAGGCTTTTTTTTTTTTTTTTTTGAGACAGAGCCTCAAGCTGTCACCCTGGATAGAGTGCAATGACATCACAACTCACAGCAACCTCCAATTCCTGGGTTCAAGCGAGTCTCTTGCCTCTGCCTCCCAAGTAGCTGGGACTACAGGCGTCCACCACAATGCTCGGCCATTCTTTGGTTGCAGCCATCATTGTCGTTTTTGATGGGCCTAGGCTGGATTTGAACCAGCCAGCTCAGGTATACGTGGCTGACGCCTTAGCCTGTTGAGCCACAGGCGTCGAGCCAACAGCAGGCATTTTTAAGGCTGTTTTGTTCTCAGATAAGAGGCACTCAGCAATATTTGTTGATGAATAAACCTGCAAATAGGCCCAAAGTAATATCTGTGTGATATTGTGATATATCACAAAACATGCCAGGTGCCTCATGCCTATAATTCCAGCCACTCTGATACAGAAGAATCACTTGAGGAATTTGAGGTTGCAGTGAGCTATGATTGCACTACTGCACTCCAGTCTGGGTGACAGAGTAAGACTCCTTCTCTTAAAAAAATTAAAGAAAAAAAGAAACATATATTTGGTCTTCATCTACAGTTCCTGGCATGGAGCTTCTAAAACCTTTGTAATTTTTCTGAGTGATTGAGGTGAAAAGAAAATCTTTTATTATTCATAATAAGGCCCTTCCAGGTACAACTGCATTTCCAGTAATTTCTGACACTTGTTGGGCCCTGAGTGGCTTTAGGATGAAGCTTCATAGATCAGATGACCACTTTGCCAATCTCTGTCAGCCTCTTTCCTGAGTCTCTGTAGGGCTCTTTCATAAGCAAAGTGGACAAGACATGAATTTTCCTCCCTGAAGTTTTGCCAGCTATGTCACTGATGCATGCCCACCTCACAGGCAGCAGTAGCTGCTGAGCCCCCAATGTGATATAGTGAACTAGGAAGGCCAGCCAAATACCTGGTCACCTGAGGATTATACTGGGCCTCTTTCACCACCGATTGGGCAATGAGTTTTTTCTTCTTAGAATAAATAACTCTGGGGCTGTTATTTGCTTTTCTTGCCCTTTGCACTTCTGCCAACAGCAGCATTTGTGTATACACTGAATGGGCCTATTCACCACCATGTTCACCCATACAATATTGCTTCTGATCAAGGAACTCGGTTTATTAGGACATGGTGTGGGGGGTGGTGTCCATGTTCCCAGCGTAGAACAGACACACAGCCTGTTTGAGACTGGGTTACAGTGCCAGGTTGGAGAGAAGGTCTTTGGGGTCAGGGTGCTGTCCTACAAGAAGTAAACACTCAGACCTCGTGGCACACACACGATGCCAGGTTGCATAGGCCTGGGAACTCAAGAGTGCCATTCCTCAAGACAACACCCACTGAGTCAGTCTTCAAATGTTTGCCTCCTGTTCCTGCCACCCTGAACTTTGCTACCGAAGGGTTCTAGTGCTGAAGGGGGATTGCTTCCACTATAGGGCACAACGCAGTAAGTTATGTGAGAGGAGACCATCTCTGGGCCATTTGGTGTACTACCGGGTCAGGCTAGGGGAAACACTGATTTAGGCAGGAAAGGCAAATAGACGTTGCTACACTTGGGACCAAGGAGACCTGTTAACAGAGGTTAGGGACATCTCTGGGGAGCCTGGAATTAACACTGTGTCCTGACTCCCCGTCAGTACCCAGCCCCCTCTCCTTAGGCAAGGCCTGACGCTGGGCGCGCTGACATGCCCTGTGTTCTGCAGGGCACAGAATGACAAGAAGGTCTGGGGCCCCCTCCCCTGGCAGGGGCACAGAAGTGGGTATACAGGCTCTATCTACATCCCTCCTCCATACCTCTGTCCCTCCACCCCCCAGACTTCGCCAGAACCGCCCGCCTTCAGGTCCGCCCTCCGGCCCCTCCTTCCTCCCGCGCTGAGCGCGGAGGCCACTCCGGACCCCTTCCCACCCTTTCCTTAACTACTCGTTCGGCCTCCACGCCGGGGCCTGGACTCAAAGCTGCCTCAGTCGCTGTCCGTTAAGGTTCCCAGCGGCAACAGCGAGGGAAGCGCGGGGTTAGCTCTGCGTCGCGGAGCCTCCGCAGCCGCCACTAGGCCCCGCCCTGCAGCAGCCTCCGGGAAGGCCGCACCCGGGACGACTGCGGACCGCAGTGAGTGAGCGCGTCCAGAAGGGAGGGTTCCGGGCGTTCCGGGTCCCCGCCCCGGCCATGCCTGGGGGCCCGGCATTGCGACCTTCAATTCCCTTTTTTGCTTTTTTCTGCTAGGCTTAATCAGTCCGCTTTAGGGCCGCAGGGGCACCTCTAAAACGAACCCTGAAGCCCTTCGCGGCTCTGGCGCCTCGGCCCTTGGATTCCCGCAAGAAGCAGGAATCCCAAGCCCCCAGCCCCTGCCCCGTCCTTATTAAGAGTCCCTTCCTCTAACCAGGAGCCAGGAATGCAGGCCAAAAATGTATCTCCCAGACCCGGGAGGCTTGGCTTGCAACCACTTCTGCTCTGAAAACCCAGAAGTCGACTTTGATTGCTCTTTTGAACCAAGGAACTGGGTAGCCTAGGCATCTTGTGCCCCCAATTTCTACCGCTGTAGGTCCCAGATATTTTGCTAACAACGTCCCTGCCCCCATCGACTATTATAGCTGAGACCCCAGAGTCTGCCCTGACTCCGTAATCCCTTACACCGACGGTCCCAGTATAAATAGGGTTAAGAGACCATTTGCTTCTTCTTCAAGATCCTTAAATACGGGAGTTCAGCTTCTGTTTCTTTGGAGGAGGGTACCAGAGGTCAAGGGATCGTAGCCCAGCACCTTCTATATCCCACGCATCGGCACCCTAATTCTGTTCTCTTTCAGGAATCCAAGGGACAGAGACCCTAGGCGGAAAACAGCATTAAACCGAGGGGCCTGGTCCCCCGATCTGCTGCGACTCAGGTGTCTAAGGGTTTCATCCATCATGGCGGGGGGATGGGACAGGGGAGCGGAGCAGACAAGGAGGGAGGGGGGCAGGGAGAAGGAAAATTGAGTGAGGTGAGACCAGGGGTGGGGACCTGAGCTGGGGGGACTCGGTCCTAAACAAACTCTAAACAAGCGGGTTTCTGTGGCAACGGTCTTCCCTGGCCTTCCCTGGAGACTTCTCTAGGGCTGTGTCGGGGAGGGCAGCCCCTAGGAGTCCCCACTCCGCCAGCTGTTGTGTCTTCCTGTTTTGTCACTACGGCAACAGTGATCTCAGCCCTCCACCCCTCTGGCGGGGGTGGGAGGGGCGGGAGATCCACCAAATGGAGAGGAGTGGTCTGAATCGGTCCCGCCCCGAGGCGGGACTAGGGTAGCCCGGGCTCGGGGAAGTCCCTTTCCTTAGCTTAGCCCGGCCCCGGTCCCGGCCCGACCTCGGCCCCGCCCCGACCCCGGCCCCGCCCACTCGCCGCACCCAGCCAGTAGACCCTTACTGGCCACCGCTGTGGTCTTTGCTTAAGCCGCTGTCGTCTCGAGCTGGTTGAGGTGAGGCTGCTGGGAACTCAGGGCTGGAGCAGTTAGCTGTCCACGGTCTTTGGGTTTAGAGGGAGTAATCAGCTGGGATTCAGAATGTCTGGGTCCTTGGAAAGACTGAGCCTGGGCCAGGATTCTTGGGCTCTGGAAAGGACATGGACTCATGCAGGTCGTACGTCTGAAAGGATGGGATGGGACATGGACCTCTGGGTCCTAGGAAAGATTGGGCTGGAAGCCGGGGCTAATGGGAAGAGGAAGGAGTGTCTGGGTGCCTGGGCTCTTAAGTCCAGAGAGAGGACATGAGTGGAGACCTCCAACTCCTGCGTCTGAGGGTGGAGGGGACTGGGGTCCTGGACCCCTGGGCCTGAGGGAGAAGGAACTGGGAGCTGGAGGCTGGGACCCCCTGGGTCTGAGGGAGGAGGGGCTGGGGACTGAGATCCTCTAGATCTGAGGGAGGAGGGACTGGGAGCTAGGACCCCCTGGGTCCTAGGGTGTATGGGCTGAAGGAGGCAAGAATCTGGTAGGTGTAAGTAGGTTCTTTAGGACAGAAAGAGCTTGGAGTTAGGAGGCCTGGGTTTGGGGAAGAGAATGGCTGGAGTTCAGAAAGACCGGACGCCCTCCCCATCTAGGTGACAGACAGAATCGGAACTTTGGGATCCCTGCAAGCTGAGGGGCAGGGGTAAGATGCAGCGCCTGTGCTCCTAAAATGCAGTCGGTGCTGGGAAGCCAGGCGAGGGCAAGGCTGAGCCCAGCATCCCAGGTGCTAAGGACCGAGGCTGGGGTTCGCGGTCCGGATTCCTAGTCCGCTGAGTGATGGGTGTGGCCTTCGTAGCGGAGTTGGGGGGCACCGCCGTGCTGGGTGTGGGTGTGGCGCAGGGAGTCTGCTGCTAGGCGAGGAGGTCTGAAGGGGTGTTTCTTCTCCCTCCTTCTGTCTCCGGCTGTGCATTCCTGAGCTCTGACCTCAGGCAACGACTGGAGACCTAAGGGCGGGGACAGATCCCTCCCTCGCGAGGGGTCCCCCTCCCAGAGAACGTCAGCCAGCACCCCGTCCCCACCCCTGCTGAGACCCACCTTCCGCGGGGAACTGAGCGACTTGCGGCCCCCTCTTCCCCTTCTCTTCTGTGGCAGCAGCCCGCCTTCCAGAGAACAGGGGGCTGGGCTAGTCCCGACTTCCTCCTAACGGGTCTTGGGAGGGGATGTAGGGGAGCTGGAGGTGTCCCACGTGGTGGTACCTCCCAGGTGCTCTAGGACTCGGCGGCGGGCTATTGGTCTCGGAGTTGGACTCCAGCTCTGCGCGCAGCGTCCAAGCTGGTCTGCAGCCGGAGCCCCGAGAATCCGGAATCCCAGACCACACCTCTCTTGGGGGTCCAAGCTCCCCTGCCTTGATAGGGACCCAGAAATGCAGGCTCCCAGCCCTTTCCTCCTAAGACGTGGGCGTTTGAGTCCCCGTTCCCTTCCACCGAAATCCAGGAGAGGACTGGAGGTCCAAGCACCGCCTTCTGGTCTCGGCCGTATTCCAGATGGCTGGGCTGACTCGAAGCCCTTATAAGGCGCGGAGCCGCTAGGCCTGGCTGGGCAGCCCGCCCCGCAGCCACAGCCCAGGCTCTCCAGCCCGCCGACTGGCCGCCGACTGGCTGCGGGATTCCCTGCCTAGCCGGGTTAAGATCACACACGAGCCCACTCCTGCCCGCAGGGCGTGAACTCTCCTTCGCAGGGCGCTTCCTCCTCCGCCGCCCCGCGCAGGCCCACACGGTTAGTGGAAGCTGAGGAAGGAGGAGGGGCGGTGCCTCTCTGAGGTCACGGCCCCTGCCCCTTCAGCGCTCCTCGCCTAGTGCCTGCC
This sequence comes from Arctocebus calabarensis, assembly GCA_963573935.1. Classification (NCBI taxonomy): domain Eukaryota; kingdom Metazoa; phylum Chordata; class Mammalia; order Primates; family Lorisidae; genus Arctocebus; species Arctocebus calabarensis. The sequence goes on along the minus strand of CAUYON010101297.1, from coordinate 6,033 downwards.
CCGGCGGGGAGGTGCGCCCGGCTGCTGGGCCTAGCAGCATGGCCGGCGGGTCTCGTGGGTCCCGAGAGGGAGGAGCCCGATATAGGTGGCCGCTGACGTCCTCTTTCCCCTTCAGGTGCTCTTACCAGCCTTATCCAGGTGTGGAACTTAGTCAAGTGTCCACAACCAGATCTTTCTCCGTGGTTTCCTCCGCTAAGGCCGCTGGTGAGTGGGCTGGGGATTTGGACCCCAGAGTCCGAGGGAGGAGGGGCGGGGTTCGGAACCCTGAATCCAAAAGGAGTTGAGGACAGAGGAACCGCACCCTTGGGTCTGAGGGAGGAGGGGCTGGGAACCAGGATTCCTAGATCCTGAGAGCAGGGCCTGGAAGCTTGGGTTCCAAGGAAGAGGATCACAGACATTGGTATCTGAGGAAGACTGTCCAGGCGCTGGGCCCTGTACCTCTGGGACCTGCTGTTCTGGGATCGCTGGCCTGGAAGAGGTTAAAACCTGTGATAGTGTTCCTTCACTGGAAGGAGGAATTGTTATTTCATCGTGGCTGAGAGAGGCCGCCTGAATATTTTAGTGGTGTCTGCTGAGAGGTTAGAGATTTTACAGCCTGAGGAATGAAATGGGTATCTTGTCCCTAAGAGGCCGGGCATTTCGATCCCTGAGGGTCTGTAGGACAAGGAGGTTAAAGCTGTGGGGGTTTTTTGGTAGAGACAGAGTTTCACTTTATCGCCCTTGGTAGAGTGCCATGACGTCACATAGCTCATAGCAACCTCCAACTCCTGGGCTTAGGCGGTTCTCTTGCCTCAGCCTCCCAAGTAGCTGGGACCACAGGCGCCCACCACAACGCCTGGCTATTTTTTTGTTGCAGTTTGGCTGAGGCCGGGTTTGAACCCAACACCCTCAGTATATGGGACTGGCACCCTACTCACTGAGCCACAGGCGCCAGCCAAAAGCTGTGGGAGTCCCCTTCCCTTGAAGAAGGGAAGAAAGGGCATTAGTTTCCTAGAACCAGGGGCATCTGGTGTATTCACGGACCAGGGCTTAGTGTCCAGACGTCTGACTTTGCATAATGGGACCCAGAAACCTAGAGACTGCACTGAAGGGGCCAGGGCACTGGATTGTCAGGAATCTGGGGAGTTGAGTTTTCCAGAAGTTGGAGAACCAGCTACCTGGGTTCTAGGGTGGATGGGGGAGGAGGAAACTAAGCTTCTTTGGGCAGCAGCACCCCAGGCCTCCAGCACCCCAGCCTTCCTACTCTGGCAGGGAGTTAGATTGAGTTGTAGATTACCAATCTCTGTGGTGGGAGATGGGAAGCTGATGGGACTGCTGACATTTGAGACCCAGTTCCTGCAGAGAAGGGAGAGCCTTGGTTTTCCAGGGCTGGGAGTTCTGTGAGAGGAGGCAGATGGGGACGTTGGGACTCTGACCGGATGTGGGTCCCTAGAGTATAAGCACTCAAGATTGGATTTGTGGTTGTTTAGAGGCTGGAATATCTAGATCACTGTTAGTTGTAGGAGAGAAGTTTGTTCACAGGGGCTGGGGTGCAACTCTCTGGATACCGAAAGGAGAAAATTAAGAAATGGAGTTTTCCACACAACACTAGGGTGCTATCAGGAGGCAGAAAGCAGGGAGGATGCTCAGACCAGAATCTTGAGTGAATGGGTTTCAGGAAGGAGGGTATCATTGGGAGTGGAGAGGAAGCAGTGCAGTTGTGCACTGCCTAGGCCTCCAGAGAGAAGATGGATCTCTTGGATAGGAGAAAAATAGAGGCCTACACTCCTGGGTTCTACCAAGGGTGAGGGAGGAGTGAGCCTGGAATTGAAGTGACCAACGCATCCTTGTATTCCCAGGACTGTTCTGGTTTGAGAATTGAAAGCTGCTGGGTGCAGTAGCTCATGTCTGTAATCCTAGCACTCTGGGAGGTTGAAGTGGGTGGATTAATTGAGCTCAGGAGTTAGAGACCAGCCTGAACAAAACTGAGACTTTGTCTCTACTAAAAATAGAAAAACCAGCCAGGTGTTGTGGAGGGTACCTGAAGTCCCAGCTACTTGGGAGACTGAGGCAAGAGAATTACTTAAGCCTAAGAGATTGAGGTTGCTGTGATCTAGGACACCATGGCTTCTACCCAGGGCAATAAATTCAGACTCTGTCTCAAAAAAATAAATAAACGCCCCCCCCCAAAAAAAAACCTGAAAGCTTCATATTCTGGGAACTCCCTAGCTAGAGCCCAAATTAATTTGTCCCAAGAGGAGGTAGGGGCTTAGGAGGCCTGAATCCCCTTGTTTGGAACCTTGTGAGAACACTGTCTTTCCCTTTTCCCCAGCCATGCCGGTGACAGTGACCCGCACAACCATCACGACCACCACGTCATCATCCTCGGGCCTGGGGTCCCCAGCCATCGTGGGGTCCCCTCGGGCCCTGGCACATCCCCTGGGCCTCCTCCGCTTGCTGCAGCTGCTGTCCACCTGCATAGCCTTCTCACTGGTGGCCAGCGTGAATGCCTGGACAGGGCCCATGGGTAACTGGTCCATGTTCACCTGGTGCTTCTGCTTTGCCGTGACCCTGGTCATCCTCATCATTGAGTTATGTGGGCTCCAGGCCCGCTTCCCCCTGTCTTGGCGCAACTTCCCCATCACCTATGCGTGCTATGCGGCCCTCTTCTGCCTCTCGGCCTCCATCATCTACCCAACTACCTACGTCCAGTTCATGTCTCATGGCCGTTCTCGGGACCACGCCATTGCTGCCACCTTTTTCTCCTGCATCGCTTGTGTGGCTTATGCCACTGAAGTGGCCTGGACCCGGGCACGGCCCGGTGAGATCACTGGCTACATGGCTACCGTGCCAGGGTTGCTCAAGGTGCTGGAGACCTTCGTGGCCTGCATCATCTTCGCGTTCATCAGCAGCCCCTACCTGTACCAGCACAAACCTGCCCTGGAGTGGTGTGTGGCAGTGTACGCCATCTGCTTCATCCTGGCGGCTGTTGCCATCTTGTTGAACCTGGGGGACTGTACCAACATGTTGCCCATCCCCTTCCCTAGTTTCCTGTCAGGACTGGCCTTGTTGTCTGTCCTCTTCTATGCCACTGCCCTTGTCCTCTGGCCCCTTTACCAGTTTGATGAAAGGTATGGTGGCCATCCTCAGCGGTCAAGAGATATGGGTTGCAGTAGCAGGCACTCCTACTATGTGTGTGACTGGGACCGCCGACTGGCTGTGGCTATTTTGACAGCCATCAACCTGTTGGCATATGTGGCTGACTTGGTGTACTCTGCCCGCCTGGTTTTTGTCAAAGTCTAAGACTCTCTTAAGGGGCTCCCATTTCCCTCTTTCCAATATCTTCATCTTTCTCACGAAAGAGTTTTCTTTACTTTTCCCCCTTTTCCTTCCCTTCCTGGTTCATCACACACACTCCTCTTTCTTTTTTTTTTGCAGTTTTGGCCTGGGCTGGGTTTGAACCCACCACCACCGGCATATGGGGCCGGCGCCCTACTCCGCTGAGCCACAGGCGCCGCCCTCACACTCCTCTTTCTTTGATTCCTTTTCACCCCTTTCTTGTTCTGTTTCCTTGCCTTCCTGTTTTGGTTTTGTTGCTCACATCCTGTTTTGCCTGAGCTTTCTTTTCCATTCTCTTCCTTTTTACCTTTTCTTCCTCCTATCTGTGTTCTGGGTTTCCTGTTGGTTTTTCCATCACCTCTTCCCATTTCCTCGGGAGCCCTGAGACTTCTTTCTCCTCTGCCCTCCACTCACCTCCAAAGGTGCTGAGCTCCACACATCCCACACCTTTCTTTGCAGCTGTCTGTGTCACAGGCCTCCCAAGGGGCCTCATTGCCAAAGCATGCCTGCCTGCCTTAGCTGTGCCTTAGTCAGTGTGCGTAAGTGTGTGTTTGGGGGGTGGGGGGTGGGTAGTTCAGGATTGAGCCCTCTTCCTCACAGTGGAGGAGGGTATGCAGTAGACCTCCCCTTTAGGTTAAAAAATCTTTGGGGGGGTCATTAATTTTCAGTGGGCGGGAGGCTATATGCACAGATCCTGGGACCCTAGGCCCCACCTGGCAGTGCTCAGCCTTGCCTGAGGTCAGTTCTAGAAGTTTTACCAGGCTTACTAAAAACCCACTGCCTAGAGGCCATTGTGAAGGAAGCAAGAGACTGTACCTTTCATCCCAGCTATTCTCTGTTGTATCAGAAAAAGGAGTGAGGCAAAGAACTACAGCTGTCTGAAGTATTTATAAGGGCAGTAATGTGGCCCTCTAGTCTCAGTGTTAAAAATAACATGTTCTGCTTTGGCAGGGAGAAGAAAATGGCCACGGCCCGACTTCAAGGCAGTATCAACTTGGATTTGTTTCTTTTCTTTCTCTAGTCATGAAAGCAAAAATTACCGGGCGGGGGGGAAGCTATGGTTAAAGAGAGAAGTTTCTTTTCCGTTTTTCTTTTTTGGGGGGTGGGTGGAAGGATGGGGATCGGTGCTGCCATAGCCAGAGGAATGGCCTCACATGAGTGTGGTGCACACACACGGGTATCTGTGTTAGTTGCTTCTTGCTGCTGCTTCTTGCTTCTTTGAAACTCACATACATAACATGATATATATATAAATGTATAAATATATATTTTATTTTTTTTAATTCCCTGGAGCTTTTGGTTTCCATCAGTTTCTGTTCATAGATGCCTTGTCCCTTCCCCCATTCCCACATCCATAATTTTTTTTTTTAAATCTCAATATAAAGATTTTAAAAGGGATTTGTGCTTTCTTTATTATTGGGGAGGATTCCAGGGGAGGGGCAAGTTCCAGATTCTTCAGTCTTGTGGGAGAAGGGGATTGGGGAAAAGCTGATCTTGGCCTCATCTGAAAATGCTTGCTTAGTCTGGGTCCTTCTAAGTTACTTCCTTAAATTAAGAGGGCTGGGTGGGATAGAAATGAACAAGATTTCTCCCTCCTTGGAATCCCATGAGCACCTCAGAAATACAATGTCCCAATTTGAATTCTGGAGCTTTTTTCCAAAATCATTTCTTCCTTCCATGTTCCCCACTTCCAGGCTGAGAACCCAAGCACTTGCTCTGACCTCCCTTGTCTTCACTGGCTCATCAAACACCATCTATTTTTCCTACTTACTATTACTCTCTCCCCCTTCTCCAAGTTCTTGGCCCAGTTCAGGTTCCATTTTGTGTCACCTGAGGTATTGCCCCCAGCCACCTTGGCCATATGAAGCCCATCCTAGCCTTAGAGGGATTGGCTTCTTTCAACATTCAGATCTGATCCTGCCCTCCTCCCCTGCTCAAGTCCTTCCATATCCCACTTCACATTGTCTACAGGTACTATCCAAGCTCTTGAAGACCTGATCCTGCCTACTTTCCCACCAATAGCTCCATCTTATCCTCGGCTCTAAGTTCTATCCCTAGTAAATAGAAAACCTTCATAAAGGCCAGGGATGGTGGCTCACACCAGTAATCCTAGCACCGTGGGAGGCCGAGGCAGGTGTATCGCCAGAGCTCAGGACTTCAAGACCAGTCTGAGCAAAAGTGAGACCCCATCTCTACCAGAAATGGGGAAAAAAAAAAATTAGCCAGGCATTGTGGCAGGCACTTGTCATCCCACCTCCTCAGGAGTCTGAGGCAAGAGGATCACTTGAGCCCAAGAGTATCAGGTTGCTGTGAGGTATGATGTCATGGCACTCTATCCAGGACTACAGAGTTAGACTGTCTCAAAACAAAACCTTCTGTCTCGGCGCCTGTGGCTCAACAGGCTAAGGTGCCAGCCATGTACACCTGAGTTGGAGGGTTCAAATCCAGCCTGGGCCCGCTAAACCACAATGACGGCTGCAACCAAAAAAAAAAAAATGGCCCGGCGCCGTGGCGGGCGCCTGTAGTCCCAGCTACTTGGGAGGCAGAGGCAAGAGACTCACTTGAGCCCAGGAATTGGAGGTTGCTGTGAGTTGTGATGCTACAGGACTCTACCCAGAGTGACAACTTGAGACTCTGTCTCAAAAAAAAAAAAAAATTCTATACGCTTTTTTTTTTTTTTTTGAGACAGAGCCTCAAGCTGTCACCCTGGGTAGA
>CAUYON010101295.1:0-16554 GCA_963573935.1 Arctocebus calabarensis | reverse complement strand
CCTAAAGGAGGAGATGGGGAAAGACTGGGAGAGAAACGGAGAGAGCTTCTCTCTCCCCACTAGAATTCTCTCCCTCTACCAGGAGCTTTAGTGTTTTCTGTATTCTTTTCTGTAAATAAATTCTGTCTTACCACTGGGGGTGGGGGAGAATAATGTAATGAAGAATAATAAAATACATGTATTAAAAAAAAAGTATAGCAGTTGTTGAGTATTAAACGTGTTAATAATGTAAAATCTATACCATCAACACTCAATAAATTCTAGTCATTATGGTTGCACCCTATTGCAGTTCCTATTTGGGGCCATGGTCGATATACACATGGAGAATATGCGCAGGTAAAGCAGGAGGAAGAGGGCTGCGGGCACCAGCATGCACATCTGTTGTGCATGTGTACTTGTATGCCTGTATGTATTTAGACTGTGAGCAAGCTCTCTCCACCTCTGAAACAGTCGTCACGTGATCCTGAAGGATGGAGGCTCCAGGGTCAGGTGGGAGTGGGAGTATTTTGATGTGCAAGGCTCTAGCTTCTACTCAGCCATCTGCACCCACTGACCAAAGAGGCTCATGGCTCCTATGATATCCATGGACCCCATTCAGTACACATTTGCTACCACAAACCAGGCCCTGTCCTGGGCAGTAAAGTGAAAACACTGACTACTACAGTCATGGTTCCCGCTTTCAAAGAGCTCACAGACTTGCTGGGGAAACCGACAAGTGACAAATGCAGTATTTTTATTAACAGGCAGATTCCGTGTGCTGAAAGTTGAGGGGAGCGATTAGAGGGGAGCTAGCAGTTAGCAAAAAGCATCAGGGAAGATCTCACTTAGGAAATGACATTTAAGCTAGATCCCAAAGTTTGGGTATGTGAGCAGGGTAAGTAGTGGGATGAGGGACGAGGATGGTTTTCTAGGCAGTGGGAAACAGCATCGTTATAAAAGGTATGCTTTATAACCATTTATCATCATGTAATGGGGTCATCCTGGGCACTGTGCATGCTTTACCTCATACAGTGCAGGCAACAGCCCAATCATAGGCACAACAGCTGCCCTTGTTTTATACATAGGGAAATTGAGACTCTGAGAGGTAAAATGACTTGCCATAGGTCACAGGAGTGGTTACTGATGGAATCAGCCCTAAAACCCAGGTTGTCTGACTCCATTACAACTCTCAGAATGCAAGCAGACAGAGGGTTAGAAAGAGAGTTGGGGTGACAAGTGTTCAAAGGATAGAAAGAGATTCGGGGGTGACTAGAGTGAGCTTGAAAAGAGAAGAGTTGGGAGGGCCTTGCAGCTTTGTGAAGAAGTTTGGATGGCTTCTGAGAATAGCGGGCAGATATGAAGGGTTAAAACCTTTTGGGCGAGTCACTAATTAGAACTGTATGTATTTCAGCTACTATGTAGCGAGCAGACTACTGTTGGGAAGAGTAAGTGACACAGGAGGTGGGGATCAGCTAGAAGGCTAGAACAATAGTCCAAATGAGGGAAGTGAGTGCTTGGACCATGGCAGTAGCATATTCAAGAGATATTTCCAACAGAAATGCCATGACCTTCAGGAAACACCTGCCACACAGGCTTTGTCTGTGGCTACATGCAGAGACACAGACTTTCTAAGTAGTAAGAATGGCATAACCTCTACTTCTGGCTAATTTAAATTCTAGGAAGAATTACAAATAACAACCTCTCCCTCTCCTGCAGCACCAAAAAAGATTCCAAAAGCATTTTCTACTGTTTTGTATAAAGTTCAATGAGGGAGATATTATTATTTTTTATTTTTTTGCAATTTCTGGTCGGGGCCAGGTTTGAACCCTCTACGTCCGGTATAAGGGGCCAGTGCCCTACTCCTTTGAGCCACAGGCACCGCCTGAGGGAGATATTATTAATGCTTTGAGTCTCCACAGGTGAGAAGTGACATGCCCAAGGTCACGCAGCCAACAGAGAGAATAATCCAGAATCTAACTCCAACTTTGTACACCACAGAATGTCAGAACCCAAAAGACCCTTAAAAATCATCCACTCTCATCTCCACATTTTAACATGAGGAAAACAAGGCTCAAAGAGAAGTAAGTTGGCCAAGGTCACACAGAAAGTAAAACTTTAGAGTAGAACCAAGGACTGGACTCCTACAAAGGTTTTATCAAAACATTTGGACCATGAAAGGATCAGATTAATCCCCAACAATGCTAGTCCACTTGCCCCCGCCCAACTGAATGCTGGCAGAAAAATGAGACTTAGGCCAATGGTCAGCCTACCTGGTCACTACTGCCCCCAATCCTGTTACAAGCATACTAAGCTCACATGGCCAGTGTGTACTGCCCTGCTACCACCCCTCTTGTCCCTAACCCTGGACAGCAACTAAGCTGTCCTGGGTCAATGGTGCCACCTGGTGGCTGGTGCTGGGAAGTGTTCAACCCTGTCTACAACCTCCTCCTGTCAGTCCCTCAAAGAGCTGTGCCTTTTTCTCTGCCTGTTTCCCCTCATAGATCAGTTAATTGCACTACAAGCAATATCTTTTTCACACATACCTTTTCTAACACGCTTTATCCTTGTTCCTCTCAGTTTTTCTCAAATTACTTAGAACATTCTCTTTTTCTCCCTCTCCCCCATTTTATTCCACTGATGGAATAATCCAAGAAAGGACTAGTGCAAAATGATCCAAGAAAGGACTAATGCAAATGATAACTTATACTAATGAAAATGAAAACTGAAAATTTCAAAATGAAATGAGTCACACACACACACAGAGGAGTCACCAACCGCTGACATTCCAGAAATGCCCAGAGGCTCCTAGAGAATCAGAACAAAAACCTTCCCTTTCCCGATTGCCTTTCAGACCTGCTTTTCCTCAAATACTGAGTCAAGATAAATACCAAACCCACTTCCTAATTCCACTGTATTTCGTTTTATTCCTAATCAACATCACGACTGGGTTTTCTCCCACCAAAAAATATGCACAGGGTGGGGTCTCAAGGAATCTGCAGGCTAGTGCAAGGCTCAGCTGGGATGGTGAGATGTGGTTAGGGTTCCAAAGCACCCGCACCCCAGACTCTCAGGGAGCACAAGTAACTGATGTTGTCACAGAAGGCAACCTGCTTGGGGGGTGATCAGACCTAAATCCTACAGACATTCTTCTGGAAAGAAGGGGAGCCTCAGTAGCTGTGCCTTCCTGTGGGAGTTCAACCTGGCTTGAAGGGAGCAGACAGCACTAAATATCTCCATCTGCTAGAGGAGGATTTCCCAAGCCCAGTGAGCCCTTCCCAGCTCAAAGACCTGCCATAGCTCCACTGCTTTCAGGAGCCAAGAACAGAGAAACTCTGAAACTCCACATGGGCTGTGTTTATTACTACTCTGGCATCAGCAGGCAGTCCTATAAAAATAATAAAAACTTTACAAAAATATATTTTTTCAATGCATTTTCCTTTGTCAATGGGTTTTAGCCAACATAAAATCTTTCTGATAAAACCTCTTTTTCTCCCCTGTAGTCCCAGCTACTCGGGAGGCTGAAGCAAGAGAATCCCCTAAGCCCAGGAGTTGGAGGTTGCTGTGAGCTGTGTGATGTCACAGCACTCTACCGAGGGTGATAAAGTGAGACTATGTCTCTACAAAAAAAAACAAAAAACAAAAAACAAAAACCCTCTTTTTCCTCAATATATGCTCATTATAAAAGATTTGTAAAATGAAAAAAAAAGAATAGAAGGAACTTTCTGTATGAGTAATAAGCAAGCAAGTTCAAAGTTTATAGCAGCCGAGGAGTGGGAAAAGGGATCCCCAAGATATTTCCAGGGGATCTGTGAGGTCAAAATTATTTTCATACCAATGTCAAGATGTTATTTATTTGCCTCTCACTCTCACAATTATACAACAGAGTTTTTCAGAGGCTACAGGATGTGTGGTATCACAACAGACTGAACACAGAAGCAAATATGAAATCTAGCTGTCTTCTCTAAAGAGATTTGCAATATTATAAGCTAATGCCACTCTACTAAATTTTTGATTTATAAAATATGGTTCTTTCTTATTTAAAAAAATGATGTTACTTGTTTATTACTGTTTTTCACTTTTATTCATTTTAATTAACCCATATAAACTAAAGCTTTTTGAAGTCCTTGATAATTTTCAAGAGTTGGAAGGGGCCCCAAAACCAAAAGTTTGAGAGCTATCAGTCTAAAATTATGAACACTAAGAGGACCTGAGATAGAACCAAGGAAAACTTAGAATTTTGGTACCAGAAGAAAAAACTCTAGTAATCTCTTTATCTCATATTTTAGATGGGGAAATTGAGGCCCAGACAGAGTAAGGGATTCCCCTAGATCACCAGCAAGTCAGCCACAGAGTCAGGACAACCCAGAGCTCCTGGCTCCCATCTCCAGGGCTCTGCCCCCATACCCTCTAGTAGTTTTGAGTCTCATAAAGTCCCTGAAATGAAGATGCTGCTGCCAAGAATTAAACTGTATTCCAAAGCCAGAAAGGACTGTAGGATTTTCTGCCCCACAAGACTGCAGGACATGCTGGATGGGGGAGAAAGCCAAGTCCATTTCACCTTGCATTCCAGATTGCCTTGCCAGGGGGGCTGCCCACCATGGATGAGACTCTACCCCCAGTGCTGGCCTCTCCACTCTTGCTCTGGTTGACCCCCAGACTGGCTTCCGGAACTGAGCTCCTCCCACTGCACCACCTTGCCCTTTTCTATACCCGCAGGACTCTCCACAACACCAATACACACAGCCCTGTGGGAAAGGAAAGTGTGGGGGGCAAAGGGGGAGGAGGCCAGGGCAAAGCAGGTGTGCAAGCAGGGAGGGTGGAGATTCCGTGGCATTGGCTCTCACACGGGCCCTCACTCACTGAATCAAAGTGAAACTAGGGGACACAGGAGCCAGGAGGAACCGAAACCCGACGCTCCCCCCACCCATGGGACAGGCCCTGAGCACTAGGGAAAGGCCCAAAGAGCCCCTCCAGTTGACCACCAACCTTAGCTTCCCTGCTTTACCAAGCAGGCCTCTGGCAATTGTCTGCCTGCATCTCAGCATGGTGCTCATGGTCACAAGACCCGGAGGGAGGGGAGTGGCCGACCAGGCTGGAAGATGGACACCCAAGACCTTTCTTCCTGTGCCACTAACCATCCCCTGCATGTGTTTGGGCAAAGCCTACACCCAATGTGCCTGAGATCTCCTCCCTGCAGGGTGTGGGGTAAATGATCTGCCAAGGAGTGTGGCTCCTTGGCCATGCCCTAAGCACGTGCCTCTCCTGCCCTACCCACCTCTGACCTGTGAGCCTAATTGCATTCCCCTGGCCTCTACCCCCCACACCCCACCATGCCCTTACCAGGTCAATTGCAGGATGTTCATCCACAAGTTGCAGCTGCCACAGACTAAACTGAACCAAATTCATTTCTTTATAGACTCCAAAAGCTCAAAAGCCTCCTGGTCAAGAAAACCAGAACACAAGTGCCATGAGTGACCTGGTCAGGTGTGGAGCATCTGAGAACAGCAGGCATAGAAGCTCCAGGTGGTCATGACCTGCAATAATGCCCACTTCACGTTGCCGGATCTGGGTTTTCTTCCCCAAGGAAAGCCAAGCGTCATATACAAAATTTCCTGAGTTTGAAATGTTGGTAACTAATTCAAAATCATGGTAGATACAAGGCAAGTCAACTAAAGCAAGGTTTCCAGGCTGGCAATGGCCCCCTGAGTTCTGAGTGATGCCTGCCCAGCAAGAACCCTGGTCCTGGCCCCTGCCTGGATAAAAAGAGAATTTCAGGGATGGGCCTTCCCCACTCACACATGAATGTACAACCAGGGACACCTCACTGAGGGCCAGGGAGAGGACCAGCTCTGGGGAAACCCCAGCAGAGGACAAGACAAAATGGCAGTAACTGCCTTCTTCCACTAATCCCCTTCTTCCCCAGGACCTTTGGGGCCAGGAAGGAAGTTACCATAATTTTGCCCTGGCCTCTGCTGAGTCTTCACCTGGGCTGGTCTCTTCCCTGGATGTATTCTCATGTTGGAGAAAGGCTCAGGTCCAGAGGCCAAAACCAGAGTTCTTCCTGGGAGGGCATCGCTCAGAATCCATGGGCAATTGACTCTCTCAGATAGAAGACCCTGTCTAGATAATGGCCCAGAGTCAGAGAGCTCAGAGAACACACCAGGGCTGGAAGCACAGAAGGAATGAGAGGAGGAATGGGGGATGGTGGGGTGGTCAGGGCTCACGATCCAAACTAAGGTAGCCCTGAAGGATTAGCGGGTTAGCAGCGCATGGGGTGACAGACGATGGGGTCAAGTGTCAGTGGCTTTGTACAGTGGGGATGACACTTGGACCTGTAAGGAAGGGTGCATGAGGGGAGGACTGAAATTTACCACATCAAAAGGGAAGGACTGAAATTTTCTGTTTTACTGTGTGACCCTTCAGACAACGTCTCTTCCCTAAGCCTGTTTCCATCCATATATTGACTGGTGCAAGACATCCTAGATGCTCTCCAAGGCCCTAACAGCTCCCACAGAGGAGTCTCCAGGTCCCAGCTGGTGGTCCCAACAGCCCTCAGATGCCCAGCCTGCCCAGGCCAGCACTCTGCCCTCTGCCTCCACCCTGGAAGCTTCTACCTCTGTGCACCCAGTGCCTCTCTTCATGGGAAACTGAGGCGTGGCCTTTTTCTTCTTCCATGAAAGGGGCTGGGAGACCCAGAGTCTTGAAGGAAAAGGAAGAAAAGGACAGCAAGTGGCCCTTCATTCTGCAGCTGACACCTGGGGGCACTGTTGCTCAGTCTGGATGCCCACGGGCTCCCCCGCCTCTGTCAGTTTCTTCAGCGCTCATCACAGAGTAGCCTGCTATAAACAGGAAATCTGTGGTGGGCAGATCGGCTACTTTCAGATGCCAAACACAACTGTGGCTAGAGTCTGCCTTCCCAGCTTGTGACCAGCCTCTGGTCTCAAGCCCCTGACTTTCTCTGTGGCCATCTGTTAGGCACTTTTGGAGCTAACCCCTTTGCAGGAGTCACTTCATTTCATCCTGACAATAACTCACAAGGCTCATGTTGCCTCTCTCTCTCTCTCTTTTTTTTTTTTCCCCAGGTAACAAAATGAAGATTCAGAGAGATTAAATGACAAGATTTCCTCCCGGGAAGTCTTCAGACCATTTCACTCGGGGTCTGTGAGCCTGTGGCTTTGGTGCAGCATCTTATGTGGTCCTCTCCCGAAATCAGAGCTCTGTGGACCCTTGGAGCCACAGGGCTGCCTATAACGCCTGACTCCGGAACCATGAGCTTTTCCAAATACCCCTCCTTTCTGGGAAATCTGAGAAGGGTCTCCTCACTTTCTGCTCCAGCCTTCTGCCCTGAGCACGGGCGCAGCAGAGAGGACCTACGTGTCCAGGAAAGGAAAAGGGTCCTAGGAGAGAAGACCAGGATCAAGTCATGGTTAGAGGGGCTCAGGAGCCCACAATGGCCTGTGAGTGTCTGAAATCCCTTCTTCCTGCCATGGCTCCATGGGGGTCTGCCAGGCAGGGGCTCCAGGCCTGAGAGAGGTGAATAGAAAGGAGTTGGTGAGAAAGGGAGGGAGAAAGGAGTTGGGGAGAGAGGCAGAACAAGCCAGAGCCAGAGAGAATACAAGAAGGGAGGAGAGAGTGTGTATGGGGGAAAGGGGAGGCATGTATGAGAAAGAGAGAGAGAAAAATCTGAGGAAAAGAAAGCTAGTGAGCGCTAGACCAGGAAAAAGACACAGAGGAAGGTTCAATGAAGAAGATACAAATAGAGTAGTGCCTGTGTCTCAGTGAGTAGGGTGCCGGCCCCCTATACTGAGGGTGGTGGGTTCAAACCCGGCCCTGGCCAAACTCCAAAAAAAAAAATAGCCAGGCATTGTGGCAAATGCCTGTAGTTCCAGCTACTCGGGAGGTTGAGGCAAGAGAATTGCCTAAGCCCAGGAGTTGGAGGTTGCTGTGAGCTGTGATAGCACAGCACTCTACAGAGGGTGAGAAAGTGAAACTCTGTCTCTACAAAAAAAAAAAAGAGAGAATAAAATATAAATAATGCCAGGTAACACAGAATGAGATGCTCCCTCAAACAAAAGACATAGGGAGAGACACAAAAACAGAGAGGAGACAGGTACCCCCCAGAAAGGAATGGTAATAGCAGAAGCCCCCAGTTAAATGCCCGAAACCTCTTCATGAGGACCTCACTGGATCTGGCATCTTTTGAAAAGTACAGGCTACCTCTTGGTCTTGGCTGCCTTTCTGTACCCTCCTCAGCCAGAAGACCAGAAATTCTACTTGCCATGTATCCCTACTGCCCAAAATGAAGCCTCTGGCCCCTGCTGTCCACGTTGGTGCTGAACTGGTTGGCTGTCTGAGCCAGTGAAAGAGATTCGCACTCCAGTGACCTCGGTGTGTTCCGGTCCTTTCAAACTCGTGGGGCATGAGGGGTAAAGGGGAGGGGACCTGAATGGGGGAGACAAGCGGAAGGAGACCTCACCAGAGATCAAAGGCCCAGGAAGGAATAGAGGATCTGAGGCTGCCCTTTCACCCATGGCCGCTATTCACAGCCCTGCCTGCTCTGCCAAGTCCAGCCCTGCAACCACCATCTCCAGGACTTCCGGAGAGGGAAGTACCACCTCAATTTCTGTCCCCCTAGCCCAGTGGGATTCCTGAGGCGACGCTGCCACAGTTTCCACCATGAAAGCTCTCAGTTCAGACCAACCAAGAACGAGACTGCATCTCACGATGGGGCAGGACCCAAGCCTGACTCTCAGAGCTGTCTCACAGCCTCCTGTGCATCCCTGTGAACTGGGCTGTGCCGCGGGGCTGGGCTGGGAACGTAAATGCATGGGCTGTGGCCCCTGCCCTGTCAAGTTCACAGGAATGGCAGACTCACCATCAGGCAGAAGTGGGTAGAACCACTTGCAGACACAGCACAGTCAGAGAAGCACTTGCCACCCAGATTGTAACAGGTTCAAAAGTCATGGAGTCCAAACCAGAAAGCTCTCCTGACTTCTGCCCCTTGTTCGTGCCCCTGCTCCTTACCTTTCCAAGATAATGCTTCCATCCTTGGCCCTGCCTGGCTGCTGCCTGAAAGCTGTCTGCTGCACATAGCCTAATCTGCCTCCCTGTAGCTTGCTTTAACCAGGTTCAGAGGCCACAGGCATCTTATCAGTTATATCAAATACGTAACAGTTCATCTCAGACTTGGACACAGTGGCCATGTCTCCAAGTCTGGTCTTGGAGGCAAACCATCCTGGGGACCCATGATTGAGGAGACTAGAGACACTCTCCCCCATTCACCCTCTGCACTAACTGGATCCAGTTCTACCAATGAGCATTTATTGGGCATCTACTATGCACCAAGCACTTGTATTAAAACTCTGCTGTCCAGTACAGTAGTTACTAGCCTCATATGGCTATTAACATGGGGAGTACAGCCGAGAAACTGAATTTCTTTAATTTTATTTTAATTAATTTAAATGTAAAATTGAAACAGTATAAAATATATTTCCACTAAACACAACTTTATTGTCCTGACAGGACTATGTTTAACTGTCAAATTTAGCATCCAAATTGATATGTCCCGAAAGTATAAAATATATACCAGATTTCAAAGACTTAGTACAAAAAAAAGGGAAAATATGTCACCCAATATTTTGTATGGATTAATGTTAAAATGATAATAATATTTTGGGTATATTAGACTACATAAAATATAGTATCAAAATTAATTTCACCTGTATCTTGTTATATTTTTTAATGTGGTTACTAGAAAATTTTAAATTATATATGTGGCCTGTATTCTGTTTCTATTGGATAATGCTGGGTTAATTTCTTTTATACCCACTCTTATATTCTCATTATTCATTCATTTGTTTATTAGTGGAGACTGAGTCTCACTACATTGCCCATGATTGTCCCAAACTCCTGGCCTCAAGAGATCCTCACACCTTGGCCTTTCAAATCACAATATTTCTTGAGTCTTTAACATACAGAGCTCAAACCATCTCCCCACTGATTCCAGAATAAAAGTTCAGAGGTCTTGGTCAATATCTGAGGTACCCCTGTCTTTCTTTCTACCTCTCTCCCTTTCCAAATCCTGCCATACGGGTCTCTCCTTGCATATGCTCTCTAGAATCCCAGCCTTGGCACTGAAACAGCCTCCCTTGCCTTTGATTGGAGATGCCCTCCCTCCCTGTACCCAACCCTCAAATGCCACCTCCTACGAGGAGTCCTCCCAGATTCTTTTGATACAAATTGGCCCCTTCCTACCTAACTCTTTCCCCTTCTTATCACTTTACACACTGCCCTGCCTACCAGAGGGACTTTGGGATTGCCAATCTTGCCCATCAGCCCACTCTCTGTGGCTGCCTCTATCACTGCCCACTTCTTCCAGAGGAAGAGAGTGGCCCCAGGAAATGCCCACAGGGCAAAACCCAAGTCCAAGATGGAAATGACTACAAACTAGGAAGCTTCATCTTGGAAAGCCTCAGTCATCTCATCTGAAAAATGGGGCCAAAAGGGAGGCGCCTGTGGCTCAGTGAGTAGGGCGTCAGCCCCACATACAGAGGGTGGCGGGTTCAAACCTGGCCCTGGACAAACTGCAAAACAAAAAAAGGGGAGGGGGGCAAAGATCCTGCTGTCCTCTTGTTGGCCTCTAACGCCTCTCTTACCCTATGACTCTTCCCTCAGGCTGCTGAGAGCACCTGAGATAAATGGCACCATCTTAGAAGCCAGCACTCAAAATTCCGCAGTCTATAGACTTCATGGGCCAGTCCTCGAGGGTACTCAGCAATTTCCCTCCCTTTCCCCAATGGGTGGTTCTCACTTTCTCTGCTCACTTCTCCTGAAACCTCTGACCTTTAGGTCTCCCATCACTCTTAGTAGCAGCCAGCCAACCCAGAAACTCTTCCCCATACCACTTCCCCAGGCTCTGCCTAGCCCTAGGCTGTTTCTTCTCCAAAAGGCCTCTCTGAAGGGCTGAGCGACAACAGGTGGGCAGACAACCAGGACACTGGGGCCTCAAGAGCCCTCCATCTCCTCCTGACTCCTCATTCCATACAAGCTGTGGCTTTGCCAATGTCACAGGCCTCCCTGGGGCCTTGGTTATTTCCCCTAATAAAATGGAGACAGTAATCTCGGCCTTTTCACTTTTCCCTGGAGCCAAGGAGATACACAGAAAGGATCAAGAGGATTGAGAAGGCCAGGAGGGGGCACCATGCAGTACTCCCCCCAGACACTTCACTTCCCTGATGTAAGTAAGGGCATTTCTGCCCACCCCTGTGCTCAACCACGTACATTCTGTGAGAAGGAGGCTCAGGTTTCTGCTTAGGTGCCCAATCTTCCCACTCCTATGAGCTTCCAGGAGCATCAAGCTGTTGTCCCTTAGCCCACAGGCCACAGACTAGACTACCTGCCAAGTCTTCCTAAGGGTCAAGACTCCCCCATAAATGTCAAAACTGGAAGGATCTTGAAGATCTTCTAATTCCATATCTGATTCTTTTATGGCACCCCAACAGGTGATCATCTAGCCTTCACTTGCATAACCCTAGAGATGGGGCATTCACTACCTCCCAAGGCCTCTGCTTTTACTCCTAGACCACTCTTACCTGTACAGAGCTCTTTCTCACACTGAGCTGAGATCACCTCTGCATCTGCTGCACACTGGCCTTTAAGGCCACACAACAACATCTTGTCCTCTCTCCTCACTTGCTAGTCCTCCAAACATTGAAAGGCAACAACCCAGTCCTGCTTATTCTGCTCTTCTTTGGGCAAAGCATCCCTAGATCCTTCAAGTGTTCCCCAGGTGCTGTATCAGATTGTTCTCCACCAAGGTTACACTCATCTGGACGCAACCCTATTTGTCACTTTCCCTCTTTCAAGTCAATAGCCCCCAATGAGCCATGGTCCTCGGGGGATGATCTAGCCAGCACAGAGTAGTCAAGATCAACACCACCCCTGTTTTAACCCCTCTGTGTCTTTTAAAGCAGTTTGAGAGCCCAGACAGTAACTGCTGACCAGAGACTGCAGCCAAGACCATACTCCACAACTACAGTAAACCATCCCCTCAAACCAGGATCTGTGTGTTTGCTGGTCAACATCAACCTGTATTTTTTTTTTCTTTCTCCGAAAATCTCTGCATTGATCCCTCAGCCTCAGAGAATCCACTCCTTCACCGTGGTCCAAGACAGCCAGGCCCTGGCATGGGCACATCTGCTGCAAATCCAGGTGACAGTGGGAAAAAAGATGACACCATCAACACAATAAACCAACAAAGATGGCAGGCCCACTGCCTCCCGCAGCCACAGAGCACAGCAACCCACTGAGTTAAGGACTTCTGACATCTGCTCAGGAGCGGCAGGAGCAGGCAAAAGAAGCAAGCAAGGCAGGTTCCCAAAGCTGTGAATCATCCCCATGAATACCCCAGCTCCAAACTGAGGCCACAGGCTCAGCTTCCGTGCTGCCTGGAACAAGCAGACCACAGGCCAATCCACTGCTGGGCCAACTCGATTTTCTAGTTACAGATCTTAAGTACTTGGGCATGTGCTCACGAGAACATACATCCCTTACACAGAGCTAAGAAAGGGAATTGTGCCGAGGAACAGAATAATTGAATCAAGATTTCTGTCACGCTGCTCTCAAGCCCTAGACCATAGCCCTGTTTTTTTTTTTTTTTCATTCTGACTAAGATTTTACAGACTCCCTGGGGGTCGTTTCTCCTTTCAAACCCATTAATGTCAGCCAGAGCTGGCAGCCCATCCAGGGGAAATGAGACAGGCTAAGGTGCCCCATGTCCAGGATGGAGGTGGATGGCTCTGGAGGCCCAGGCAAAGGGTTGAGAAAAACTAACCAGGAAGATTGTCATCTTTGTAATCCTCATGAGGCCCCCTGCGCTCCTTTCTTCCAGGCCCAAGGGCAAGGATGAGATGATTATTAATTTCCTCCACGCCCCACCGTCACCAGGGCCAAACGCCTTCTCTGCTGAGGGACTGGCACAGCCTCAAAGAAAACCCACCTCTCCCCCGCCCCCACACGTGTGCCCCTCTCAGGCTGGACTGGGAGGTCGCTGCTTTGTGCAGGCTCCCCTACAAAGAGGACATCCAACGGTGTCGTGCTCAGACCCGTGCCCCCTGCCCCGGCGATGATATCTGCACACACGGGGTCTTCTTAAAGGCCACAGAGCGCAGGCCACAGGGCTCGATCCCAAGGGCGACGATGGGAGAGGCCAGCAAGGATTCCACAGTGCCACCCTGCTGCCCGGCTGCCCTCAAGGAGAGGGCTGAGCTTAGATCTGGGCATTCCTCTGCAGAAAGGGGGTGGACTCTCGGGAACCTTTGTCTCCACCCCTGGCTGAGCTCTCAAAACAGATCATGTGTCCATCCGCTGCCCACAGGGCTGCGCAGCTGGCGTCTCTTACCTTCATCCCTCTTGCGCTTGTTGGTGTCAGCGCTCGGG
Organism: Arctocebus calabarensis; assembly: GCA_963573935.1. Classification (NCBI taxonomy): domain Eukaryota; kingdom Metazoa; phylum Chordata; class Mammalia; order Primates; family Lorisidae; genus Arctocebus; species Arctocebus calabarensis. The sequence continues at coordinate 3,138 of CAUYON010101295.1, read as the reverse complement.
GACGTGATGCCCAGGATGCCGCTGATGGAGTAGGAAGAGCCAGCCGAGTCCGTGCTCACCGACGACACCTGCGTCACGGAGCCCGTGGACACTGTGCAGAGGGAGAGGGGCTGTCAGGGCCGGCTGGAGGGCCGAGGAGCAGGTGGGTGCTTGGCACTCACCACGTACTGGGCTAGGGGGACCTGCTGAGAGTGCAGGGAGGGAGGACGCTCACCCTGTGGCAGCGCCTCCCCGCCACCAGGAATGTGGCCTGGGGGCTTTTGCACAGGTTTCCAACAGTGGGGGAGGGGGGGGGGATGAGCACTGACTGTGCAGAAGGGAGCATGGGAACAGAGCAGGATGGGCACTAGTGCAAATCCTGGCGGTTCAAAGATGAAGGAAGCAGGGGATGGAGAGGAGAAAGAGGGAGCTGGGGCCCACCCTCAGCCAGTGCTAAGAAAAAAACAAAAACAGACTACTCATTAGACCTAGTCACTCTCTTCTGGAATAACCACCCTTGCAGGCGGTAAACCAGCACACACACTCACACACAAAGCCAACAGAAATCCAGCAGACTGCACCTTCTTCTTACGGTTCCTCAGTGTCTGTTCTCCTTCCAGTTTAGCTGGACTTGATTTTTAATATTTGTCAGGATAATAATGATAATAACCATTTTCTGAGAGCTTCCCTGTGCCAGGCATTGAGGCATTATCTCATATAATGCTGAGGACAATTTTATAAGCTAGACAGTGTTATTATCCTACCCCAAAGCTGAAAGAACCAAGGCTTGGAGAAGATAAGTGACTCACCCAAGATCATACAGTTAATAGGAGGCAGAGTGGTGACTGGAACCCAGAGACTAAAATCTTCACCTCTATAACTTGTCTGTTCTTCACTAATAAAGAATAAAGAACACTAATATACTTCACTTTAGCACAGTGTTTTTCTTTTAGTGATTGCAACAGCCCAGAGTGTTATTATTTATCTCTATTCATCCAATGAGGAAACTGAGGCCCCACAAGGTGAAGTGATTCAAAGTCATCTAGCTAATATTAGCAACAAGGACTTAAAGTCTACCTTCCCTTGTGAAACATAGCAGAGGTTAGTGACTTATTATGACTAACTATCTCTAAGTTCCTAAGGATAAGAATGGGGGCAGGGGGCTTTGTGTAAGTTTCATATTAACTCCTGGCCCGGGAGTCCTAGGGGCCAGTTCATTGTCAGGGGCCTCTCTGGCTGTGCAGCTGAATTGCCATTTCTGGGCTATAGGTATTCTTTCTTGGTTCATTAAAACCAACAGACCAGGGCGGTGCCTGTGACTCATCGAGTAGGGCGCTGGCCCCATATACCGAAGGTAGCGGGTTCAAACCCAGCCTTGGCCAAACTGCAAAAGCAGAAAAATAGCCAGGCTTTGTGGCGGGCGCCTGTAGTCCCAGTTACTCAGGAGGCTGAGGCAAGAGAATCGCCTAAGCCCAGGAGTTGGAGGTTGCTGTGAGCTGTGTGACGCCACGGCACTCTACCACTCTACCAAGGGCGATAAAGTAAGACTCTGTCTCTACAAAAAAAAAAAAAAAAGGTAATGCCAACAGACCAATCTCAAAAGCATTTCCTTGGGCTATAACTAGCTGGAGGCAGGAAGAGCAGCCTTTGACTCTGAAGTAGGAAATGACTAGAAATAGTGGCGATTTGGAAGCCTGAGTTTTCCTTGGAGCAGATTCAGCTTCTCACTGTTATAGACCTAGAGGGAACAATGTCTTTCTTATCATGTTTCAGTTTGATTTCAAATCTTCCTTAAGAGACATAGAAGCAGAAATCATTAACTTCCCTTTTTCTTCACCAGAAGAAGCTCCTCAAAATAGATTTATGCAAATCTCATAACCTTTTCTGTATTAAGCTACAAAAAAACAGAGGAAGAAAGACAATCCAAGGTCACTTGGTACCTTAAACAACCACCACCACATACATATAACCAAGGCTCACCATGATGCTAGCAGGGCTAATGACATTCATTCAGTATTTTGTTATTGCTCTAGGCTCAAAAGATCCAGATTCCTGTTCTGGCTCCACCATTTACTGGCAACATGACCTGAGCAAGTCATTTCATCAATTTATAAGCTTCAGTTTCCACACTCCTTGTTAAGTTTGTAAACTCTAAGGAGCTATATGCATGTGAGATACAGTTGTAATAAAAATTTCTCTACCTGGAACAAAACTTTTTTTGGAACTATAGTAGAATTATTTCTCTAAACCAATTGGAAGAATACTCCTACCTTGGTTTTCGTTATTGTGTGACCTGAAATAGTTAAAGCCACAGTGAAATCTCAGCCACACACATTCTTCCAAAAAGCCTTCTTCCACCCTCTTCATCCAGCCCAACAAAGTTGGTGGCTCCCTTCCTTCTGTTCCCACAGCACCCAACTTTTCTTCTTGAGTTTCATCTCAGTGTTTTGCAAATTTCTCTCCATTCCATCCCCCTGTTAGACTGAAAGCCTTTGAGAATGGGGATATTGTCCTGCCTTCTTTGTAGCATTGGTCCCCAACTCAATGGTCCACATAGCAAGAGCTTAGCAAACACTTTCTGAAGAGATTGCTAAATGAAGAATTCTTTCATGTCAGGGAGGAATTCTATCTTACCTTTATCCAAAGAGGTAAGCACATAGGATCAGAGACCTTAGGGAGCACCTGATTTGTGCCTCTCCAACCACAAATGGAGAAACTGAGGCTCAGGGAGGTGAAGGGAATTTCACAGTTCATTAAGAGTTAATGACAGAGTGGAAACTGTAAAGTCTGGCCTCTGCCTGTTCCCCATCACTATAGGGAGTTCAAGTTTTCAGTTAAAGAAGGAGTGACCAAGGCGCAGGCAGAAATGTTACACAACCTGAGCTGAGATTATGCAGAATTGGCTTTGGCAGCAGAACCATCAAGAGACTTGCTGAATGGTCACCTTCTTTCTTTCTTTCTTTCTTTGTTTTCTTTCTTTCTTTCTTTCTTTCTTTCTTTCTTTCTTTCTTTCTTTCTTTCTTTCTTTCTTTTTTTTTTTTTGAGACAGAGTCTCAAGTTGTCACCCTGGATAGAGTGCTGTGGCATCACAGCTCACAGCAACCTCCAATTCCTGGGCTTAAGCGAGTCTCCTGCCTCTGCCTCCCAAGTAGCTGGGAC
>CAUYON010101290.1:0-22407 GCA_963573935.1 Arctocebus calabarensis | reverse complement strand
AGTCCCAGCTACCTGGGATGTTAAGGCAAGAGAATCGCTTGAGCCCAAGAGTTTAAGGTTTCTGCTAGTGGTGTCACCAGAAGCACTCTTTAGGGGGCAAGAAAGTGATACTAAATATCAAAAAAACAAAATAAAACAAAAAGGGGGGGGTGCTACAAATGAATTGAAAATTGTGTGGCTGACATGTTTATGGGGGGACTCATCCCTATTTACAGTGTGCCCTAGACCAGGCGTCCTCAAACTTTTTAAACAGGGGACCAATTCACTGTCCCTCAGATCGTTAGAGGGCCGGACTATAGTTTAAAAAAAAAAAAAAAACTATGAACAAATTCCTATGCACATTGCATATATCTTATTTTGAAGTAAGAAACAAAACAGGAACAAATACAATTCACACCAACGCATGTGGCCTGCAGGCGGTAGTTTGAGGACCCCTGCAGACTGCTAAGACTGTGCCTAATACCTCTGAGTCAAGTACCTTTCTAGTTAAATTTCTCTAGAATAAGGCCATGCTGTCTTTGTCACCAATGTTCAACTCTGCCATTGTAGCCTGAAAGAGACATAAATAATATGTAAATGAGAGTGTGCCTTTGTTCCAATAACTTTATTTACAAAAACAGGCACAAGGCCAGATTTGGTCCAGGTGGAGGCCATAATTTACCAATTTATGCTCTAAAGCAGTATTTTTCAACCTTTTTTATCTTATGGTGCACTTGAACCTACAGTTAAACTTCCAAGGGACACTTAAATTGTGTTGATTAAAAAAAAAAGAGTGAAAAAAAGAATATACTTACTGTGCTTCTAACGTCTTTCAAAAATAATTTAATTAATGATCTTTAAAATTTTCCACAGCACTCCTAAGATCTTCTCACCACACACCAGCGTGCCATGGCACACCGGTTGAAAATTGCTGCTCTATAGACTCACGTAAGTCTTTCTTTCTATGGCAGTGGTTCTCAACCTTCCTAATGCTGTGGCCCTTTAATACGGTTCTTGTGGGTTGCGACCCACAGGTTGAGGACAGCTCCTCTATGGAGAACTAATCAATTTCTCTTCAGAAAAATACCCTAAAGTAATGGCTAAAACCACTTTATACCTAAAGAAGATAATTAAGCAAGTAAAAATTAAGGGAAGATGTGAAAAGGGATACTAGAAATTTTAAACGAGTTATATATCATTTTATCAGCTATTAGCAACAGACGAGGTTCAGAGGCAATACTTCTGATAAATTACATACACTGTTTCATCTGATGAACTCACATAATAGTATAAACAGAAATCAGTTTTTGCTATACACACGTATAATAAACACCTGTTTCTTTTCCCTACCTTGACTTATTTGGGGGTTTTAGATTTGAATAATACTCTTAAAAGCGATTTCACTCCAGATCTTAAAAAAAATTCCAAGGAAAAGGTGAACTATCAAATGATATATGTTTTAAAAAAAAAAAGGAAGCCTACTATCTCATTCTTATTAAAAGGTAGTGGTGGATTAATTCAAAATCTTAGGCGAATTTATCTCAAATTCATTGACACTTACAGAGTCTCGATGATGATTACACACTCAGAAAAACACTCCCCAGTTTCACTAAATTCTTTTCCTCCAGGCAATAGAACTTTTAAGGATCATTGTTTCTTGATTTCATAAGAAAGAAGCTGTTAATTTTTCCACCATCACTTTATTAGATGAAAGAAGCACTAAATAACACCAGATCAGCAATAATCATTTTTCTTATGATTATTACTAATAATCATTACTAATAATTAAGGTGACAACTGATCTCTACCTTTTGAATTCTTCTTGGTCAAAATGATACAATTTGTTTTAGCAAAAAAGGGAGAGATTTTTTAAAAGGTAGTGGGAGAAAAGTTAACAAATCAAAAACATTTACTGAAGATTTCTAGGGCCTCATTTTTCAGAGCAAAGAAATGATTGGTACTTAACACACAGAAACTAATGATCAGTTTGTCATTTTTAGGCAGAGCTAGTCTGAGAGAGATTAGCCAAACCCTGCCATTTCACATAAGCAATTGCTTTTGGAACTTGGAGTAAATCAACTTTGGGGCACATTCTTCTATGTGAAAAAATAATTTTGCAAGGCAGCCTTTCATCTAACCAGCTACCATAAGAAGATACTAGTTAGGGTGGGCATAGTAGTTCACATCTGGAATATCAGCATTTTGGGAGGCCCAGGCAAGAGAGTCTTCTGAGGCCAGTTTGTATCCAGTCTAGGCAACACAGCAAGATTTCACCTCTACAAAAATTGAAAAATTAGTTGGGTGTGGTAATGTGCCTGTAGTCTTAGCTGCTCAGGAGACTGAGTGGGAAAATAGCTTGAGCCCAACAGTTCAAGGTCGCAGTGAGCTATGATCTTACTGCTGCACTATTGCCTGGGTGACAGAGTAAGACCCTGTCTCTATTTTTAAAAAAAGGAAAAAGGAAGATACTAGTTAAGAACTACAATAAACTTTTTCCTGTTTCATCCTAATCTTCCATTCCTTTCATCCTAATCTTCTGGGGGAAAAAAAAGTTTAAACATGTTCATTTATCATGTTCAAAATTTTAAAAAACAGAAATCTGAAAATACCATTTGAGTTTTGACCCTTTGGCTTTCCAAGATAATGCAGGTGGGAAGATGCACTTAAACAATCATTAACACTGCTTTGTTTCAAAGACATCAAATATTGTACTAACAACTATGATGATAAGGATAAGTTTACGGAAAAATAATTTTAAAATATAAAAAAAAATTTATAATTCACATTAGAAATAAGTTATATTATTTTCTGTAACAGATCTACCCTTCTAATAATGTACTGCACTTTGGCAAAGAGTAAAATTATTTTTGTATTCCATGCTCTGAAGCAGGTTGCTAACTAGGGTGGCAAAGGGAGACTTTTCTTTTTCTTTCTTTCTTTTTTTTTTTTAAAGAAACAGAGTCTTGGTAGAGTGCTGTGGTAATCACAGCTCACAGCAACCTCCAATTCCTAGGCTCAGCCTCCTGAGCAGCTGGGACTATAGGCACCCACCACAATGCCCAGCTATTTTGTTGTTGTTGCAGGTTGGCCAGAGCCAGGTTTGGGGCCAGGTTTGAATCCGCCACCCTCAGTATATGGGGCCAGCGTCCTACCCACTAAGCTACAGGTGCCACCCAAAGGGAGACTTTTCTAAAACAATCCACAAAGCCAGTATCAAGCACTAATGATATATTATAACTTTACAGTATTTCAGCATACACACATACAGGTGTACACTAATTTACATTAGTATAATGTTAGGCAGATATTGTTGACTGCTGACTGCTTTTGCAATATCCACTATTCACTTCCTTGCTAACAAAAACCAATTTTGTTTGGGTATTTACCCTCTGAAAGCTTGAAAAGAGAATCTCCTGCTCCAGGACATAAATCAGTGTTGGACCCATTCTTTCTACCAGGAATTAGGCATTGGCATATGCCAGAACTATGATCGATGAGATGCACAATGTGCTGAAGGGCTTCTAATTGAAGTTTTCCTTGTTCTTTTAAGATGGGATACTTAAGAAAAAAAAACAATTCTTTTTTTAACTTCAGTAAGTTGGTATGTGAAAATGTAAGCCTGGCACAGCAACAGCCATCCTGTGACAAGCAGCAGTGCTCGCTGACTCAGTGGGGGTGGCAGAGCAACAGGATGGCCAGAACATGGGTCCTAAGCTGACCCTCTAACCCAGTGTTTTTCAACCTTTTTTATGAAACCTCACAGTACACCTGAAACTATAGTTAAACTTCCACAGCACACTTAAATTATGTTGATCAAAAAAAAGTGAAAAAAAGAATACCCTTATTGTGCTTTGAACTTCTTTTGAAAATAATTTAATTAATGATCTTCAAAAATTCTCGCAGTACAGCTAAAATCCTCTCATGGCACCCCAGTGTGCCACAACACACCATTTGAAAATCACTGCTCTAAACTAAGCAACTCTAGCAACTTCTTCAATCAATACATCAATCAATCAATCAATAACCTTACTTATTATTTTAGCCACTTTTAGTTGGGTCTTCTGTTACATGCAGCTATCAATAAAAGTGTCTGAACTGATACAATTATAATGTCTATATTACAGACAAGAATACCACAGAAGGCTCAGGGTCCATACCTCAGTGGTTAGGGCGCTGGCCACATGCACTGGGGCTGGTTGGTTCGAACCTGGCCAGGGCCTGCTAAACAACAATAACAACAATAACAAAAAAACAGCCAGGCATTGTGGCAGGTGCCTGTAGTCCCAGCTACCTGGGAAGCAGAGGCAAAAGAATCGTTTAAGCCCAAGAGTTTGAAGTTGCAGTGAGCTATGACACCACAGCACTCTACCAAGGGTGACATAGTGAGACTGTCTCAAAAAAAAAAAAGAAAGAAAGAAAACTAGAGAAATTCAATAGCCACAAGGCCTGAGAACTAGAGCTTACTCCTTTTCTTTTATAATTGCTGTTGAAGCATGACTGCTGTGAAGAGCTAGGTATACACTAAGGTATAAGGGGGAAGGGGACACAATTCCAGGGGCTCACAACCTAGAGAGAAAGACTGGCATACAAACAGTTAAAGATATGTGGTGAGAACTACACAAAAGTCATAAAACAAGAAACTATTGGTTTATGAAAGAGAAAACATTTGACTACACCAATAGATGGGAGGGTGGGTACATCCAAGAGACGCCAAACTTTTATTCTTTAGTGATTTAAAATTTCAAAAGACAACTTCATTTTCATAAAACTTCAAAAGAAGACTAGGCGCAGTGGGTCATACCTGTAATCCTAGCATTCTAGGAGGCCGAGGCAGGCGGATTGCTTGAGCTCACCAGTTTGAGACCAGCCTGAGAAAGAGCAAGACCCTGTCTGTAAAAAAATACAAGGGCATGGTAGTGGGTACCTGTAGTCCTAGCTACTCAGGAGACTGAGACAAGAAAATCACTTGAGCCTAAGAGTTTGAAGTTGCTGTGAGCTATAACATCACAGCACTCTACCCAGGGTGACAAAGTGAGACTCTGTCTCAAAACAAAAAGAAAAAGAAACTTCAGAAGAAATAGACATAATTTCATAAACATAATGTTGAACAAAATAAGCTAGACAGAAAAGTACACCTTATTTGGTTTCATATATAGGCAAAATTAATCTATGCAGTTAGAAGTTATACTAGTTTTTCTGGTAGATGAAGTACTGAATTAAAGCAAGTACGAAGGAGTTTCTGTGGTGCGATTAATATTCTGATTACACCCAGCCTGAGTTAAAAACATTCTACTTAAGTATAATGCACACAAACAGGTACTATTATAATTAAGTCCCCAAATTACAAACTGATGACTTGTACTTACAAATGGAGGCTATTACAGCTAATAGGTAAATCTACCTGTTCCAACTTAAACACAAATTCAACTTAAGAACAAACTTACAGAATTTATCTCATTCATAACCTAGGAACTGCCTGTATTGATATGTTACCTAAGTGTTTCAGTTTGAAAAATGCATTTGAGCCGTGTGTGTGTGTGTGTGTGTGTGTGTATGTATACATACATATACACTAGATATGTAATTTTCTGTATATATTTCAAGTCTCAAAAACTATTACAGATATATGTTCCTTATAAAAATAAATTCAAATAATTAGAAGAATATATAAAGTTAGAAGTGCCAGCTTTCTTGGTCACCTTTCCTGAATGCCACTTCCTAGAGGTAAATCACTGTGAACAGTTCTAAGCAAATGAATTCCAGATGATCTACCTTTTCCCACGCATTTTCAAGTATAAATGACCATGAATACTAACACAAACACAGCTTTTAGTATTTTATATTGTAAATTTCTTTTTCTTTTTTTAGAGTCAGAGTCTCACTTTATCGACCTCAGTAGGGTGCTGTGGCATCATAGCTCACAGCAACCTCCAACTTCTGGGCTTAGGCGATTCTCTTGCCTCAGCCCCCGAGTAGCTGGGACAGATGCCCACCACAACACCCGGCTATATTTTTGTTGCAGTTTGGCCAGGGTCGGATTTGAACCCACCACCCTTGGTATGTGGGGCTGGCATCCTACTTGCATGAGCCACAGGAGTCACCCTTTACATTGTAAATTAATAGTGAATTATACTGTACATCTATTTCACAATTTGTTTTTCTAATTTTCCATTTATCTTTACATTGAGTTAAGCACTCAATTCTTTAATAACTGCATACTATCCTATAATATGTATATATAACTAACACTTACATATTACCTTTTAAAGCACCATGATTTATTAATGGTTGTTCTCAAATTTTCTTGAGTGGCTATTTCTGTACTGTACTGTTCTGTAAGTGGGCCTGCTGGCAGAAAAGTATAAGGCGATCCTAAGTTTGCCCTAAACTAAAAATACAGAAAAACCACCCTAGGTCAAAGAAACAATAGAGTATGATAAGCAGCTGGCAAGTCCAGAGGGTAAGGTATGTGTGGATTAAGTGAGGTGGCAGGCATATCTGGGAAAATGCGGGGTTTTCTCAAGTAAATAATGTAGCAACACCACAGAAGAGACTATTTCTAGATATATCAGGTTTCCAGATTGCTGGCCTCATACTCATTCAGCAGTTAATACTTCATAAAAATTTTCCTTTGACGGTGGGACACAAGCAACTTTACCTAACAAATGCAATCAATTTAACCTGGTTCTTTGTACCCTCAATGAATCCCCAACAATAAAAAAAAAAAATTTCCTTTTCCGAAACTAAGATAAAGCTGCTCTGAATTGGAATAGAGTTAATACTTTTACTACAACACTGAAGGAGGAAACAATACTTAGAACATCCCCCCTAAAAATGGAAAATGAACTACTTGTTTGGGAATCTTCTTCTATGGTGGACATCCCTGGCTACTTTATTAGTTTCCTGAAAAGCTTGACGAATTAGTAACATACAAAAACACTTGCTACTTATCTACCATGTTATACTTGAGGCATAAACAGACATGAGCCATAAACAGTCCTTGCCTTTGAGGATCTTACAAATAATTACAATACAATGTGATGAGAACAAATAAGTACCACAGTAAGTACCAAATAAGTAGGCAAGATATCATTAGTACACAAAAAACGGATGTCTGATTCTGTGGAAGGTGTAAAGAAGCCAAGAAAAACTTGTAGAGAACCTTGCTTAAAATGAGTCTTCAAAGGATAAGCAAGAATCAACCAGGAAAGAAAATTCCACGTGTAAAGTGCCTGTGCAAAGTCATGGAGTCCTAAACAAGCCCAGGGAGTAAAGGTGACATCAGGGGTCTGTAAGGTAGGAAAAGGTGCAAGACAGGCCAGATAGAACAAGTTGCTAAAGGAGTCAATGCTCATCAGCTTGAACGTCTCCTAGGTGATGGCCAGTCACATGGAAGTAACACTATAACATTTTTCATTCTCTGAAACCTCCATGGGTCTAGTACCATGCCTTTCACTACAGTAAACTCTCAGTAAATGTATGTGCAATGAACAGACAAGTCAGACTCTTGGAATGATAAAAGAGTTTGAAAAAACACAGGTCTTAGAGAACACATATTCCCTAGAGAAAAGAGAATATACTAGGGGAACTGACTATTCAAAAAGAGGTAGTAGTTTAAGAGTTACACTGGCTCCTGAAAAGCATTTTTTATACACACCACAATGTTCTCCAAAGAGTCAAAGGATCCCTAAACATTTTGAAATATCAGATATTCTGTGCAACAACCAAGACAGATAAAACAGGGATTTAAAAAAGTTCCACAAACTTGGGCTTACAATTGATTTTGACAGCTCAAAGCAACTGTTCCCAGCTAAGCAAGAGATGGGACAAGAAGTAGAGAAAAAAAAAGAAGATTCCAGTAGCCCAATGTTGAGACATAAAACATCTGATGACGAGGGTTAAAAATTTCAAGTTGAGGCTCAGCATCTGTATCACAGTGGTTATAGCGCCAGCCACATAAACTGAGGATGATGGGTTCAAACCCGACCCAGGCCAACTAAACAACTGCCACAAAAAAATAGCCAGGAGTTGTGGTGGGCACCTATAGTCCCAGCTACTTGAGAGGCTGAAGCAAGAGAATTGCTTAAGCCCAAGAGTTTTAGGTTGCTGTGAGCTGTGATGCCATGACTCTCTACCCAGGGCAACATAGTGAGACTCTGTCTCAAAAAAAAAAAGAATTTCAAATTGAATTTTGTAAGTCATTCCATTTGCCAGCACCAAAAATAAATCATTAGGATAAATTCCTAAGAGGATTGGTCTACCATACTCAGCAAATAAACTGCATTCAGTATAAGTCGCCAACTTGATTTCCTCCACCAAAATCAGAAAAAATGTCCTACAATAATATGGCAAGTATTTTTTTTTTTTTTTTTGAGACAGAGCCTCAAGCTGTCACCCTGGATAGAGTGCTGTGGCATCATAGCTCACAGCAACCTCCAACTCTTGGGCTTAAGCAAGTCTCTTGCCTCTGCCTCCCAAGTAGCTGGGACTACAGGCGCCCGCCACAATGTCTGGGCATTTTTATTTATTTATTTATTTTTTTGGTTGCAGCCATCGTTGTTGTTTGGTGGGCCTGGGCTGGATTCGAACTTGCCAGCTCAGGTGTACGTGACTGGTACCTTAGCCCGTTGAGCCACATGCGCCGAGCCAATATGGCAAGTATTAAAGTATAAGTTACTTCATCAAGCTTCTCTTTCTTAAACAGATGATCAAGTCTTTCACAAGATAGGTAAAACTATTGGCAAAAGAGACAACTGTCATCCAAGAATACAGGTAAAAAGGAGAGCAGAAAAGCAGCATGGGAACCAAAGTCACATCGCACACATATGACCTTTCAATCTTCAGAACTTTTATATTTGTGGTCAGCATTTCTGAATCCTATCTGCATCTCATCTTGGCTGATTTTAAGCCAACAGGATTTCACCAAGAAAAACTTGAAATATAACATTTTCTACACTTGATGCAAAGTAGGAGCTGGTATATATCTAGTACACAGTGGCAGTAAACTCAACAAAGAATTGGACAAATGGTTTCACATAAATATTATGCAGGAGGGATGAACAACAAGCTATCATAGATGACCACCTCCCTACATTGATCACCTCTTTAAGTGGACCTAATTTTCATAGACTGGACATGAACCACATGGACCTATCAGTACATTAGACCTAGCTCCTCATGTTGACTACCTCCCTCCATCTGTGGGCAGTCCTTTGGGTGGTCAAATCTACAGATCTATAGTAGACTAAATCTTAGGGAACTCCTGAGCTTTGGATAAAATGAAATTGGATTCCCATCATAATGAAAGGATCTCTAAGAAAACAATTCTAAATTCTAATGTGATGTCTCAATCACATTAGTTTGGTTATGAATGAGGGAAGGTAACATTTTATGGTTACTGGTCTCAAAGACTGGAGATAGTCATGCATCAGGTTACTGATATTAGACCGCAGGATCTAATTTACTTACTTGATTCCAAGGCAATGAGGCCTAAAGGCAATGTAATTATTTTCCTTAATGTCCTATTTCAAAAAATATTTGATGGATAAAGGTCTACAGAGTAATCATGGCTAATTAACAAAGTCCATGTTTCAGTTTATGTATTATAGTGATACATGTCTGAGTGAAATGTTCTAAGGGTCTTAGAAAAGTAGTACTTTACGGGCAGCGCCTATGGCTCAAGGAGTAGGGCGCCAGCCCCATATGCCGGAGATGGCGGGTTCAAACCCAGCCATGGCCAGAAATTGCCAAAAAAAAAAAAAAAAAAAAAAAAAAGAAAGAAAAAGAGAGAGAGAACACCTGATGATCCATAGACTAACGTGAAAATACTTATTGAAAGTCACTCATCAAACACTGGTTTGTTATACAGAATTGTTATGGCAATAACTGACCAATATACCCAGTTATCTCACATCTAGGAATTTATTCTAAGGCAATCAAAAAGAAATACACATTCACATAGAAGGGTATATATCCTAGCAATATTAACAGCCACAGAACTGGAAATTCTCTATCATCCATCAAATGTTAGGGGAATAGTTTTTAAAAATTATGATACAGCTAAATATTTGAAGCTATTAAAAAGTACAGCCTGGGCAGTGCCTGTGGCTCAAAGGAGTAGGGCGCTGGCACCGTATACCAGAGGTGGCAGGTTCAAATCCAGCCCTGGCCAAAAACTACAAAAAAAAAAAAAAGTACAGCCTTCTCAAAGAACACTCAAAAATGTATGAAGATCTTCACATTATGTTATGCTTAAAAAGCATAAATACATGCTGGGAGAACTCAATAACCACATGTAAAAGACACTGAAACTGGATCCACACCTTTTACCACTTACAAAAAATGACTTAAGATGGATAAAAGATTCAAATCTAAGGCATGTAATGATAAAAATCTTAGAAGAAAGTGTGGGGAAAACTCTTGATGATGTTGGACTGGGGAAAGATTTTATGACAAAGACGTCACTAGCCGTTGCAACAACAACAAAAATAAACAAATGAGACTTAATTAAGTTAAAAGGCTTCTGCACAACAAAGGATAACACAAGTAAAGCAAAAAGACAACATTCAGAATGGGAAAAGGTATTTGCAGGGTATGAATCTGACAAAGAGTTAATAACTAGAATCTACAGAGAGCTCAAATTAATCAACAAAAAAGCGGCAAACAATCCCATGTACCACCAGGCAAGTGATATCAACAGAACTTTCCCTAATGAAGACAAATGGCTAACAAACATTTGAAATAATGCTCATTATCCCTGATCATCAGAGAAATGCAAACCCAAACACCCCTAAGATATCACCTAACCCCAGTGAAAACAGTCCCCATCATGAAGTCTCAAAGCTGCAGATGCTAGCGTGGATGTGGAGAGAAGGGAATACTTTTACACTATTGGTGGGACTGCAAACCAATACAACCCTTTTGGAGGGAAGAATGGAAAATCCTCAAAGAACTCAAATTGGACCTCCCATTTGATCCTGCAATCCTATTACTAGGCATCCACTCAGAAGAAAAAAAAATCATTTTCTCATAAGGAAATTTGCACTAGACTTTATTGCAGCTTAATTTACAATCACCAAAATGTGGAAACAACCTAAGAGCCCACCAAACCAGGAATGGATTAACAAATTGTGGAGTATGTATAACATGGAATACTATTCAATCATTAAAAAGATAGAGATTTTACATCTTTTGTATTAACCTGGATGAAGGTGAAACATGTTCTTCTTAGTAAAGTAGCACAAGAATGGAGAAGCAAGAATCCAATGTACTCAATTCTAATATAAAACAGGTAGACAATCCAATACACGCCCACATAAGAGAAAAAGGCAGATCAATTCAAGGTCGGGGACAGGGGAGCAAGAGGGAGCAGGGAGGGGGAGGAGGAAGAAGGATGGTGTGCTCCCGCTTAATGGGCACAATGTTGGGGTATAGGGCACATCTTTGGGGGTGGGACACAATTATAGGAGGAACTTTACCTAACAGATGTGAACATTAAAATCTAATTCTTTGTACCCTCAATTAACCTGAGACAATAAAATTTTTTTCTTTTGTTTTAGAGACAGACTCTCAATTTATTGCCCTGGGTATCACAGTTCACAGCAACCTCCAACTCCAGGGCTTAGGCGATTCTTTTGCCTCAGCCTCCCGAGTAACTGGGACTACAGGCGCCTGCCACAAGGCTCAGCTATTTTTTGTTGTAGTTTGGCCGGGGCTGGGTTCAAACCCGCCACCCTTGGTATACAGGGCCAGCACCCTACCCACTGAGCCACAGGCACTGCCCAATAAAAAAATTTTTTAGAGCATAAATAGCAAGATGCACTATTCTATATGAAAAATTACTGGATAAGCAAGAGAAGATCAAGTAGACAAAATAGTTCACTTAAGAAATACAGGTGTTTCTTCTAAGCTAATACTATTCTGTTAAATATTAAGCTAAATATTATTGTACTAGGAATGAAGAAGTAAAACAAGTATGTTCCCTTCCTTCTTCAAACTAACAACCTAAATAAGGAAGATATTTAAAAAATAGTAATCATCGAGACAGCAGATTGCTTGAGCTCAGGAGTTCAAGACCAGCCTGAGGAACAGCAAGAGTGGGGCATAGTGGCAGGTACCTAAAGTCTAAAAATAGTGGGGCATAGTGGCAGGTACCTAAAGTCACAGCTACCTGGGAGGCTGAAACAAGAGGATCACTTGAGCCCAAGAGTTTGAGGTTGCTGTCAGTTATGATGCCATTGCACTCTACAAAAGGCAACAAAGTGAGACTCGGCCTCAAAAAAAAAAAATCATATAGATAGATAATACAATTACAAATTGTGAAATGCAACTATAGTAGCAATTGCTAGTATAGCAGTAATTATCCCCAGTATTTATTTCCCACTTTTTTTTTTTTTGAGACAGAGCCTCAAGCTGTCACCCTGGATAGAATGCTGTATCATCACAGCTCACAGCAACCTCCAATTCCTGGGCTCAAGCGAGTCTCTTGCCTCCGCCTCCCAAGTAGCTGGGACTACAGGCGCCCACCACAACGCCCGGCCATTTTTTTTGGTTGCAGCCATCATTGGTGTTTGGCTGGCCTGGGCTGGATTTGAACCCGCCAGCTCAGGTGTACGTGGCTGGCGCCTTAGCCCATTGAGCCACAGACGCTGAGACTTTATTTCCCACTTTTAAGGAATAGTTTCTGAATTCTATCTGGCTATGACACCAGTAATACACTTTCCAGCCTTCCCTGCTCCTAATTAAGGCCATGGGAATAAGTCAGGTAAATGGGATCTAAATGGAACAGTGCATACAACTTCAAGCAAACATCCTTAAAAACACAAGTCTTGCTCTTTGTTGCTTTCCCCCCTTCTTACCAGATGGAGCAACTATTTTAGACTATGATATGGACGCTTCGTGCTGAGAATGGCAGAGCAATAGAACAGGAGGAACCTTGGTTCCCCGATGCTCTGGAACTACTCTCTGCAGCCCTTGTCCACCTCCTTTAGAAGAGAGAGGGAAAACATGTGACCTCATTTATGGCATTTTCATTTTGGCTTTCAGTCATCAGCAGCTGAACCTAATCCTAATGGCATAACTATGAAGGAAAAATGAAGGGTTCAACAAGAGACCATAATGGAAAGAGTTGATTTTGACTAGAGGAAGGAGTTTCAGGGATAACTCCTCTGAAGAAGGAACATTTAAGTTGTGACATGAAACTTGACCAAGAGAACACCAGGTGAAGGTAGGACGGTGACAAACTGTACAGGGCAGGGCACACCCAAGATGCAACTACGAAGACTTCACCCTAAATCACCAAAGAAATAAGCAACTGACTTGGGGATGTTTAGATCACCTCTTTAAGGAATTAGAATGAAAGCCCAGTACTAAAGCAACTAAGTGCTTTGGCTCCAATATTAGAATATCTCCATCTGACAAGAAAAAGACCACATTGGTTACCAAAAATAAGGGGAGAGGGCCCAGAAGGAGAATGAACCCTGTTAAAGAAATTAACAGTTGCTTCCACCATACTTTAGTATTACCAGTGTTTAAAACAGTTGGATTCTTTTTTTATTTTATTTTTATTTATTTATTTTTAAATCATAATTGTGTACATTGGTGCAATCATGGGGCACAATGTGCTGACTTCATATACAATCTGAAATATTTTCATAGAACTACTTAACATAGCCTTCATGGCCTTTTAATCACTATATGAAGACATTTATATTCTGCATTAGCAGTAATTTTCACTTGTACCCTTCTAAGATGCACCGTAAGTGTGATCCCACCAACCACCCTCCCAAAACAGTTGGATTATTGATTAGAGTGGCTCATCTATCATGAGGAGAATGTCATTAGATTTTAAAAATGTCTTAGATTTATTAACTATCCCTGGAACAGACAAAAACTAAAAAAATGCTTAAAAATACTGTTTCTTGTTTATTTCTGATTCTAAAAGAAAAATATTTATTGTAGAGAATTTAAAACATATACATGAATATTTAAAAAAACCACCTGCAAACTTACCTTCTTCCAATATTTTATACCAGCGGTTCTCAACCTGTGGGTTGTGATCAATGAAAATGCATCCTACATATCAGATATTTACTTACGATTCATAACAGTAGCAAAATTACAGTTATGAGGTAGCAACGAAAATAATTTTATGGCTGGGGGGGTCACCACAACACGAGGCACAGCATTAGGAAGGTTGAGAAGCACTGTTTTATACCGAAACTGTTTTTACACATTCACATGCCCACATACATATATATGTACAACAAACACATAAACAGGATTGTAATACCTATAAAGTCATGTGAACTTTTTCACCTACAATGTCATGAACACCTTCCTATATCATTAAAATACTTTCTGAAACCATGATTTTAATAACAGCTATATGATACAAAATTTAGTTAGCCAATCAAGTCTGGAGATTTTCTGAGTTAAAACTGTCAACCACAAATTGAAGCTCCATATAGGTCAAGAAGCTAGCTGATTTCAAAATCTGCCAGAGTTTCTCTGCAAATTAAGAAATCTTAGGTTACAGATGGAAAGCACTAGAGCTTTCCAAGCAAGAATTCACTGAAATTCACTGAATTTTAGCTATGAAGGATGTTCACTGAAGACCATATTTTCATAGAATATACTAACATAGTAGATTAACATAGTTTTAAGGAAGAAATTGAATAAATATCAAAGATTGAGGTGGCAACAATGAATAAGAACTAGTAAGAATCAGTGACTATAATTTTTTTATAAAGCAAAATAAGAGAAAATATACATCCATTACTTGTATGATTAAGTTTCCAAATGGATATAGAAAAACTGATTATAGAAAAATGCACATAAAAAAGAATGGAAACAAATATGATGAAGAGTTAATAGTTATTAAAACTGTAATATGACATTATTCTTCTAACTTTTTTGTATTTTCTATTTTTCTAACAAAATATTAATGTTAAAATATTACTCATGTGCTGAAGGTTAATTCATATTTTTGTTATTAAGGCAGAAGGAAATTGGTAAGTTTTGCTAGAGGCTAAGTGGCTTTTTCAAGAAAGAAAAACAAAAACTTGGACATAAAGCATTAAGAAGCTATACGACTACTTTAAATAGCAATGTTTTATGTTGAAAAAGTCTGAGGATCAACTTTTGGACTTTGCAGCTATGTTTCCTTCAATTACTATACTACCTAAAAATGATATTTTTCCATTCTGTCAAGAAGATTATTTTAATAGTTAAGCAAATACTATAAAATTCAGAAGACTGCATTTTACTTTCTGATTCTACCTTACTTTATATGCCTAAGGTTTTCCTGATATAAACACGTTTTAAAAATTCTAGTTTCTAAAATCCAAACTTAGTTCAGATGACAGAATTTGCCACTGGATGAAATATCTCACTGAACATAAATAGTTGCAATTTCCTATTAAGTGAGGTACCTAGCAGAAAAAAAAAAAAAAAAGTTACAGAATAAACCAAATCTATATATTAGTTCATACAAACAAAAATTTCAAATAAACAAATTTTAAAATTTTCCCCACTTTCCCCATTAATGTAGCCTTATGTTATCTTAACTTTGTGACAGCATCCCCCTCAACTCTCACCTTTCCCTGCTAGAACAAGAGACTTTTTCAGCAAGTGACTCATTCATTGGCATCTTGTCAAACTAACCTTGAAACTATAAGGAAGCTCAGCACTAACAGAATTCTAAAGCTAGAACACTTTCACTACCACACATCATTTTGACTTTAGAGAAGTGAATCACATTCAGAGCCAAATACATACTAACCAACTCTGTTTATATTTTTCCTTACAAATTGTTCTCCACCATCCCACCTCCTCCCAATTTTAGTTTGGCAATTCCCTAATCTAAAATACCTCCTGTCTGTGGAGAAGACAAGACGTGGAAGCATAAGAATAGGAGGAAGGAGTAAAAAGCAGTTGTTCACTCAGCTTTGAAGATTCTATTCTGAAACACTAACAGCTCATCTCTATTCCACATAGTTCTCAAAGTTTATTTCTCCCCTCAGTTAAATGAAAACACAATACAAACACAATAAAAATTCTCCAGGATTATGCTCAATACTATCATTTCACTAAATAAAAGTTAAAAAAATAAAATCAGTTATTGAGAACTATTTAGTCAAAAATCTTCAATAAGATATCACTAGCATGAACTATCAACTGCAAATCACCTGATTCTTTTGGTTCACACACTCACCTACTCCAAAGAAAAGTCATTTTACCCTAAGAAAATTGCTCTTTTTAACCAGCGGGAGAGTGGTAGGGAAAGATTACAAAAACAATTACTTTGTCAGATTACCATAGACCTTTACTTATAGCTCTATCAACTGTCACACTCCAACCTGGAAGCAGGAGCCGCCTGAATTGGTGAACTGGAGGTCGTCATACAAAACATTTCAAAGAATACTTTCCTTTGCCCTATATAGAGTAAGTGTAACACAGTTCCACCAAAGTTCACATTATAGTTGGTTAGTATCTAGTAGAGATTACCATAAAGGTATGATAATACTTTAGAATGAGAGACCTACATTTAGAGCAATCTTACAACTATTCTTCGCCCAGCAGATTAAACATCAGCTCAAGTCTTTAAGATAGGTAACAAGGCACAGACAGCAGTGCAAGATTCTCTATCACATACTCCCACTAACTTTTTTTACCCCTTCCCCTATGGGTAAACTATAGAGCTTAATTAACACAGTCAACAGCAGACTGCCACATTGCTTTTAGATATTTGCCAGTAACATATACCCATGGGATACTCTAGAGACTGATTTCAACCAAAAATAAAAATAGATAAACAGAGCTCAAACAAAATTAAAACTGAGTCTGGCTGCCCACACTTATTTTCACACATAAGGAAAAATAGCAGTTCTCTCAGAAGCCTCAAGCAGACGTATCTTTAGAACACAATGTTAAAAATATGCCCCCCGCCCCTTTCCCCTACCTGTTTCTCACTCAAAGCTGTGATTTTGGCTTGGAGTTCATGAAGCTGCTTCTTTAAGTCAGCATTCTGATTGGAAAGAAAAAATATCTGTGAGAAAGATATTTCATTTGTTAACAGAATAGTAGCAAGAGGACTATGCATACTGTATTACAAATAATAAGGCAACCTTGAGCATTTGGCCAGTCAAATTTGTCATGCATTACACTGCGGTCATTACATCACCACTGAGTACATAGATCTGAGTACACAGCTCTAAAATAGGGGCAGCTTCTTTACAACTGTCTTAAATTACAGGAAGTTCTATATGTTAGCATCTTGCACTGTAGTACCTGTCTCCTAAAATACTGTTATTCTTTATAGAGAAAGTAGCAGTGACAGAAAACTTAGAGATCCACTAATCATACAAAAGCAGGAGAATGGAGATTATAAGCACACATACACTGCATGCTTAGCAGCATTATCCACAAAGATAAGAGGTTTTTCTCCACTTGCCCTCTCCCTTATTTAGCAAAGTACACTTGTTATTTTAGCCCAGATCTGAAAAGCTGTCAGTACTGCAACTGCCTTAACACTACATCATTCAAATTAACACACTGACTACCAGGGCATTTTCTCAGTTCTAAAATTCAGGAAATCAAAAAAAGAATACTATTTTAGATGAGATACACTGAGCATGCTTGCCTTTTAACTCAAGTGGGCAAAAAAGTCCAAAATTAAAGTTTTCAAAAGTTTAATGTAGCAAGATAGCCTACCAGCAAACTGAATGTCACCCCAACAAGACTGCTTTTATTGACTGTCTCACTTATAATTCTTCTTTCAATTTACCCTGCCTGGTCTTCTGTCAGGGTTGGAACACACAACCT
This sequence comes from Arctocebus calabarensis, assembly GCA_963573935.1. Classification (NCBI taxonomy): domain Eukaryota; kingdom Metazoa; phylum Chordata; class Mammalia; order Primates; family Lorisidae; genus Arctocebus; species Arctocebus calabarensis. The sequence goes on along the minus strand of CAUYON010101290.1, from coordinate 4,605 downwards.
TCCCCTCTATTGAGTATTAAGCTTACTCTATTTAAAATTACTTGTAAATACACTTGATATAACGCTTCACTAATGATTATCACCGATAGTGCTGTCCAGCAATTTACTGCATGGTCAGATTCTTCAAGTCAAGGTTGTTCTTTTACAAGGTCACAAATAATAACAGAGATGCTGGTTTCTAATGATATTTCACAGTATCTGATAATGGAGGTTACTACTTTAAATATGGTATTCATTAATATGGTATCTATTAAACTCTGGTCTACCCCCATCTTGGTTCCCTAAATCCAATTTAAACTGTGAATATGCCAAAAAAAAAAAAAAGGAAAGAAGAAGGAGGAGGAGGAGGAAAAAACAGGTTTCTCACAGAATTTGGAATGTCCAACAGGAGTAAGAGTGGGCTACCACTGCCAAGTCTCAGAATCAACAGATTATGTTAAACACAATAGTAAGACCACTGAGTCTTCCACTTATAGAAAAGAGTATCATTTTCCATTTTCTTTTCTATTTTCCACTTTTTAAAAAAAATCAAAAAATTAGGGTGGCGCCAGTGACTCAAGGAGGGGCGCCAGCCCCATACACTGGGGGTGGAGAGTTCAAGCCCAGCCCCAGCCAAAACTACCAAAAAAAAAAAAAAATCAAAAAATTCTTCTATCAAAAAATTTATTTTACTTTATAATAAAGCATGTATGGGATGGTTAACAACCAAGATATAGATAGATGAATCTGATAAACATGCTCTGTACTTATGATCCACTGTTTAATGGTTACAAAAGAGATGCTGTCTGAATAATATAATCATCAGAAGACAAAGTAACTTTTTTTAGGAAAACTTCTCTTCAGGAATAGAGAATAAAATGCCTAAGTCAAAAACTCTCATGAGAATTTAAAGAAAAGGTAACATTTTTCTGGATTATTATATAAAGTATTTTTTAAACCCTCTTTAAGAGTTCTTTAAGCTGAGTATGGTGGCTCACGCCTATAATCCTAGCACTCTGGGAGGCCAAGGAGTTCAAGACCAGCCAGAGCAAGAGTGAGATCCTATCTCTAATACAAAACAAACAAACAAATAGAAAAGAAAAACTAGCTCGGCATGGTGGCAGGAGCCAGGCACTTACAGTTCCAGCTACTCTGGAGGCTGAGTCAAGAGGACTGCTAGAGTTCAAAAATTTGAGTTGCTGTGAGTGAGATTAATGCCATAACACTCAACAGCGACAGGGTGAGACTTCTGTCTCAAAAAAAAAAAAAAGAAAAAGAAAAGAAGAGAAAGAAAAGAAAAAGAATTCTTTCAAAAATAAAAAATTTGCTAAAATGCCTGAAAAAATTATCCTAAAATTCTTACCCTGCAATTCAGTGCTATTCAAATGGTCGATATTATAAACTGTTAAATCAATAAAAATGATTTGAGACAGGAGTTCACCTAATGTGCACATTGTGAGGGTGTATAACACGCCCCCTGGGTGAGGGGCTCTTCTACAAATGGAACTTCACTGTGAAAGTGAGAAGAATGTAACCTAGAAATTATACTCTCATATTAATTTGAAAAAAATGAAAAAAATACTCAAAAAAAATTAAAATGCCAAAAGAATTTTAAAAAATGATTTGGAGCCAATTTCAATAATTTTGAGACTATAGAATGCTTCACAAATTCTAATTTTGAATATTTGGTTTAATGGAAATGAAATTTAAGTTACAGGAAAAGTATTAACTCAATTTTTTTTCCAAAATACTCAAAGTGATTAACATAAAAATAAAAAAGTAACACAGATGAAATGACAGCTATTTTATAATGCAATATATAAAACAGAATCTTATTCTATTAAATATCTAATAGAATATAATACAACAATATATTTTTCTAAACCCTTAAAACATGAAGATCGATGTGCTACAAATAATTGCTATTAGGAATAAAATAGTTCTTTAAACTTAAGTCCCATCTATGTTTTAATACAATATGGTCATTTTGTTATTTTTTTATTTAAAAAGAAAATGAATAACAATAGTATTTTACCTGTGGATCCTGCTTCATTTGAGCAACCAGTTTCTGGTAATAAACAGAGAAAAAGAGCCATTAGTCTTACATATTAATTCCATACAGCTTATCTGGCTTGATAAAAAAAATCTAGAATTTTAAATCAACATTAAAAAAATGAGCAAGACTACAATTAGAACAGAACAAAAGCTTCTGTGATCCATGTAAAAGGCTAATGAGGCACTTTTCTTAATAAGGAAAAAAAAAATCAAACTACCACTTTATATTTTTTTTAAAAAGGAACCTGATGCTTAAATCTGGACACAGGCATGGGGGGGAGTGGCTTTGAAAGGCTGTTTAAACAAGCTGGACAGTCCAAAAGCCAAATATCACTTCAAAATGTTATTCTTATCCAGAGTCCCAAACAAGGGCTGGAAAAAGCTGATCCCACACAGAAACCAGCCTGTTTGTACACAGCAATACCGATTTGGCAGGTCTGTTGTATGATGCTTACCATAGAAGGAGCCTAGTGTGAGATGTGACTTTGCCATCATCGTCTCTCAAGGAAAAGAAGAGTGCAGGGGAGGGTATGTTCTGTAGAACGGTGATGCTCAGTAATTGAGAATACGGAAATGAATGGAGGAACAATGCAAAACTCTACCTACCTGAGTTCCTCTGGGAAAGAGTGTGCTTGCTACCCCAATACTGAATAAGAAAGCAGAAGCCCAAACAAATAGAAAAGAAAAATGAATGCCATTTGGCTTAACCCAACTTCTAAAAACATCACTGCCCAAAGGTTAACAATAACCACAGACAGAAGAATTCAAAGGATAAAGAAGTATCAGAAAGCTGATTCCCTTAATTATCTGGGAATAAGTTCCTCCCCAAGTCAATTTTTCATATAATAGAAAAATATGCCACTCTGTTTGGATGACAAGATACTTTTAAATTGTTTAGCTGCAAAATAAAATCTTTCTAAAGCACTTACTGTACTTATCTACCTTCTTAAATAACAGGGAAAAGTCAATCTTCTCTTGCTACTTAGAGGTACGATTACATCAATTAATACACAAACTGCCATGTTTTAGAATTCTCATACCTACATTTTTTCCATCTACTCCTTAATGCCAATAGGTCAGTTAGTAGATCTTGCTATTACTCTAACACCCATAAGACCCAACTCAAATGTGATGCTTCTGATCTTCTATGTAATATATTTCACTGAACTAATTTTAAGATGAGTGAATGGGTTGTAATAACCGTAAGAAATCTCTGCTCAATAAAATGTATAGTCTTTGGTGAATCACTTCTGACATTTATCTTTTTGTTTTTCCTTTGAGATAACAGTCTCACTCTATTGACCTGAGTTGAGTGCTGTGGCATCACAGCTCACAGAAACCTCAGAATCTTGGGCTCAAAGGATCCTATTGCCTCAGCCTCCCAAATAGCTGAGACTACAGGTGCCCACCACAATGCCCAGCTAGTGTTCCTATTTTTAACAGAGATAGGGTCTTGCTCTTGCTCAGTGTTATCTCAAAGTGTTGCGCTCTGGCAATCCACCTGTCTCAGCCTCCCACAGTGCTAGGAATACAGGCATGAGCTACCACAGCCAGCCCTGACATTTATTCTAATTGGTCAAAAGACTTTCTGATGCTAAGCCATATTCTAGATAAATGAGGTTGCCAAATCATGGGACCTTCGAATACACCAGGAATATGTTACTATATTCTACTTCATATGTAACAGCCATAGCTATTCTATATCCCAGTTTTAATATACAAAATAGAAATAATACACATTCCACAGGTTCAAGTGAACTGAAACAACATTTTATGCATGCACATTTGTAAACTTTGTAAATGCATGAGCCACAATCCTCCATGAAAAAAAGCTCTTGGTTTTCCTTCCTAATTTTGTTATCAGAGAGTTGACTACTATAATAATGTTACCTTTATGAAGCTGAAAAAGTTTTTTCCATGACACTGGAGTTTAAAAATTAACTGATAACCACACTAAGTCTCCTCCAGACTCTACCTCTGGAGGAAATAAACAAACCTTTTATTTTTTTATTTTTTTGTGGGTGTAAGTTTCTACATATGTGATCATATCGTTTGCATACAGAGATAATTGTATTGCGCACATACATTTTCTTTCTTCCTATCTTCCTTCCTTTTCTTTGCACTTTTGTGGCATCACACAGATCACAGCAACCTCCAACTCCTGGGCTCAGGCAATTCTCCTGCCTCGGTCTCCAGAGCAGCTGGGACTACAGGCACCCGCCACAACGCCCGGCTATCTGCCAAGGCGGGGCCTGAACCCGCCACCTTCGGCATATGGGGCCGGTGCCCATGTCATCCTCAGTACAGTGCCCTGAAGTCACAACTCACAGCAACCTCCAAATCTTGGGCTTAAGCAATTCTCTTGCCTCAGTCTCCTAAGCAGCTGGGACTGCAGGCACCTGCCACAACAGCTATTTTTTTTTTTTTTTTTTTTTTTTTATAGAGACAGAGTCTCACTTTATCGCCCTGGGTAGAGTGCCATGGCGTCACACTGCTCACAGCAACCTCCAGCTCTTGGGCTTAAGCGATTCTCTTGCCTCAGCCTCCCTAGTAGCTGGGACTACAGGCGCC